>JALPQI010002516.1:0-100856 GCA_025490895.1 Thaumatotibia leucotreta
GGTCACTGATTGTGTTGTATATTGTAAGGTCATATAAACGCGAAAAATCTATAGATTTATTTTCACAGCGCTCGAAGTCAAACTGGAAGCGATCAATAGGCTTTATGTAAGATATTAACATATTATAACATTAATGACGCAATAGACATAAGCGATGCGCGGGCGACGCTGGTATGTTACCATGACGTACTAATGCGGTTCAGTTTAGGTTCAGGGAAAGGGACAGAGGTATACGACTCGTATAGCCTTGTCCCTTTCTGTCGACCTAAATTGAATCGCATTAGTACGTCATGGTAACCACCCAGGGGTAAAAAAAAGTAAATATGTCACTGAACTGACATGAACAAGAAACTGGGAAACACTGGCATTTATAGGATTTATAGGGATAAGTTTAGACCCTTTTTCTCGAGGGCCACAGGTTTAATAATTATAATGATATCAAAATAATATTACCAGCTACACGTAAATGGCTGGTCAAAGGAAATTATTATAATGAATTATATTGGGCGAAACATGAGTCGTGAACAGTAATACGTTTTTCTAACTCTATAAACAAGGAACTAGGTAACAATTGAATGCCCCACGAGTTACTTAGAAATGGTAGTCATGTTTTTTTTATTTTTTGTAGCTTATTCTCATTTTTAAACGGTTTTTATTAACTTCACCGCGTATCAACTGTCGTCGATGCTTCAAATCTTGTGATCGATTTTTCGACCACTTCTGCTGCACCGAAATCAATGAAATTTGGAACTCGTATCAAGTCCCCATGACAATGCAATATTATAATATTTGTATCCTTGTATCCTCAAAACCTGATGCTGCAGATGTACTGCTTGCCTTAACCAAGAGTGTTAGACGCGTGTAAATGACAGCATAGAATGTTTGGCACAATCAAATACTAACAGCCTTATTTTGACTTCCAACTCCTCACTCCTGATGCTGCAGTACTGCCTACAATAACCGCAAGGTTTATCGAAATGTCGATTTTAAAAATGTTCTTTAGATATTAGGTAGAAACATGTGGATTTAATACTGACGTCTAACTCCTTAAATCTGATACTGCAGTGTTACTGCCTGCCATAACTGCAAGGTTTAGCGATATGTAGATTTTGAAGTACTGCTTTAGATATTTGGTAGAAACATACGGGTTCGACACTGACTTCCAACTCCTCAAACCTGAAGCTGCTGAGATACTGCCTGCCATAACCGGAAGGTTTATCGACATGTTGAGTTTAAAGTAATGCATTAGCTAATGAGTAAAAACATATACTTATATTGAATACTCACTTCCAACTCCTCAAATCTGATACCGTAATATTACCATAACCACCATTATTGTGCTATAACCGTTGACAGCGTGGGTAGTTCGCGTAGGACGTGCCGCCTAACCTGCGGTCCGCCGGATAACAGACTAAGAATATGTGGTCGCCACGTCGGGTTCACATAGAGCGTGTCGTAGTGCTGTCGGGCCTGCGACCCTCCGGCTGATAGACAGACAGCGTGAGTGGGTCGCGTAGGGCGAGCTCTCGGGCCTCCGGCCCTCCGGCTGACAGACTAACAGCCAGAGTAGTTCGCGTAGGGCGAGCTGTCGGGCCTGCGGCCCTCCGGCTGATAGACTGACAGCGTGAGTGGTTCGCGTAAGGCAAACCGTCGGGCCTACGGCCGTCCGGCTGACAGACTGACAGCGTGAATGGTTCACGCAGAGCGAGCCCTCGGGCCTACGGCCCTCCGGCTAATAGACTGACAGCGTGAGTAGTTCGCGTAAGGCAAGCCGTCGGGCCTGCGGCCCTCCGGACGATAGACTAATAGCGTGAGTGGTTCGCATAGGGCGAGCAGTCGGGCCTGCGGCCCTCCGTCTAATAGACTGACAGCGTGAGTGGTTCGTGTAAGGTGAGCCGTCGAGGGCTGATAGACAGACAGCGTGAGGGGTTCACGTAAGGTAAGCCGTCGGGCCTGCGGCCCTCCGGCTGACAGATTAACAGCGAGACTAGTTCGCGTAAGGCAAGCCGTCGGGCCTGCGGCCCTCCGAATGATAGACTGACGGCGTGAGTGGTTCGCATAGGGCGAGCAGTCGGGCCTGCGGCCCTCCGTCTAATAGATAGACAGCGTGAGTGGGTCGCGTAGGGCGAGCCGTCCGGCCGATAGACAGACAGTGTGAGTGGTTCACGTAGGGTGAGCCGTCAGGCCTACGGCCCTCCAGCTGATAGACAGACAGCGTCAGTGGGTCGCGAAAGGCGAGCCGTTGGACCTGTTGCCCTCCGGCTGATAGACTGGCAGCGTGAGTAGTTTGCGTAGGGCGAGCTGTCGGGCCTGCGGCCCTCCGGCTGATAGACTAACAGCGTGAGTGGTTCACTTAAGGCGAGCCGTCGGACCTGCGGCCCTCCAGCTGATTGACAGGGTGAGTGGTTCGATTAGGGCGAGCCGTCGAGCCTGCGGCCTTCCGGCTGATAGACAGACAGCGAGAGTAGTTCGCGTAAAGCAAGCCGTCGGGCCTACGGCCCTCCGGATGATAGACTGACAGCGTGAGTGGTTCGCATAGGGCGAGCAGTCGGGCCTGCGGCCCTCCATCTAATAGACAGACAGCGTGAGTTGGTCGCGTAAGGCGAGCCGTCTGGCCTGCTGCCCTCCGGCCGATAGACAGACAGAGTAAGTGGTTCGCGGAAGGTGAGCCGTCGGACCTGCAGCCCTCCGGCTGATAGACTGGCAGCGTGAGTGCTTCGATTAAGGCGAGCCGTCGAGCCTGCAGCCCTCCGGCTGATAGACAGACACCATGAGCAGTTTGCGTAGCGCGAGCCGTCGGGCTTGCGGCACTCCGGTTGATAGACTGAGAGTGCGAGTGATCGGTTCGCGTAGAACGTACCATAGTACTGATAGCTTGAATTGACCCTTTGGACCCTCGGTTCGCGTCGGATTTTCAGTCTAACCTGCGGTCCTCCGGTTGTTCGATTGAGTGTGCGAGTTTATATTTTATAGTCTGGAAATCCGATTTTTATAGTGTGTGTAATATGAAAACTTAAACTTGATTTTCTCAATAAATCTAATTGATTGTTATATTCCTTTTTGTCAGATCTCTGTTATCTTAGGTCTTATAGGGAAAACACGTCCATTTTAGACACTTCGTGTATTCAAGCATACAGGTCATGCCCGGCCTTTGGTTTTAAGTTGTCAATCGAGATATTTAATTACATATTTTTAGTGTCGGATCTCTAAAAATAACCATTCAGTAGTGATTCGCCTCTCGTTAAACATAAAATAATGTCCATTACGTTTACATAATCTGTAGTGATTCGTGATGAAAGCGGGAGAGTATAGACGCTAGTATGACATCTTTGATCTGGAATAAGTATAGTATCGGTAATTAACTTAACAATTGCACTAAAAACTTAAAAATAAAATAAATAAAAAAGTTTTAAGTTAAACGGTTTTTATTGCACCAAAAACTAGAAAATAAAAATTAGTTACAGGAGTAGATGATACTTTCTGTACATTACTCACGTGGAATTATTATCACTGTAGTCTTCCCGAGTCGGATGCTAAAAGCCACGTTTAGTCTCTATGTCAGTGGATTAAGCGTTAATCGGAAACTTTTACCAAACTGAAATAAAAACGTGGGGCGTTATTAATGTTATTATAAATAAACATACAAGTTCAAAGTACGTCATTTTAGCTTTAATTTTGCATTTAATCATCCATCTGTTCCAACACTACTACAGAGGAAAATAGCTTTCATCAAGGCCAAAACAAAATTTATTACACTATTGCTATCTTGACATTCTATGTATGTTCTTAAATAACTATAGTTACTTAATTGCGTACGCCCCACGTTTTTATTTCAGCTTGGTAAAAGTTTCCGAGTAACGCTTAATCCACTGACATGGAGGCTAAACGTGGCTTTTAGCATCCGACTCGGGAAGACTACAGTGATAATAATTCCACGTGAGTAATGTACAGAAAGTATCATCTACTCCTGTAACTAATTTTTATTTTCTAGTTTTTGGTGCAATAAAAACCGTTTAACTTAAAACTTTTTTATTTATTTTATTAACGTTTTTTTCAGAACTGATAACGGCTATTTAAAACGTTAATTTTACACGAAATTACAAAATTGCCGTTATTAATTACTTCAATTTGAAGAGGTAATTTAAATTATTCCATTAATTTGTCTTAAAAATCCTTTTGGATATCCTAAAGCCAAAAATACAAAAACATAAACCCAAAAATTACAAAAAATAAATAAACAACTTGTCAATTTTTAAGTAACTTGTGGGGCATTTAATTGTTAGTTGTTTATAGAGTTAGAAAAACGTATTACTGTTCAGGACTCATGTTTCACCCTGTAATAAATATAGTCTAAAACTAGAATGCTGTAATGTTTTTACACAAAGCTAGCTTGATATTACAGGTATCATTTTTTTTTAGTAGTTACAGATGGTGTTTTTTAACGCACTATTGGGAGAAGTGGTTAATTTTTTGTCACGTCGAAATTTCGGAGGGCCATCTGTACTGAAAAACGTCGTACGATACACGTGCGACAAGTGCGTATTATTTTACACTTTTGCGACAACAGTAAACAGTTAACCAAACTAATTATAAAGTAAATTGGGATACCTACATATTGTGAGAGTCTGCCTGAAAATCAGCGTTGTACGAGTAGTACATGTAGTGTTTATCTATTCATAGATATAGCTAGTACCTATATTGCTGTCTCGGGCACACGGATGTAGGTAAGACAGTCGAGTGACAGCCACGGAGAGAGACGGGCGTCTACCTGACATTGGTGTGTTATCGAGCCAGTGACTACGATATTATAGTGTCATAGGGAGTACTACAAGTGGCGACGAGGGTAAAGGTTAGTATAGAAAAATTACTTGTATCTACTACTTACTAGCAAGAGAGATTTTTATCAATCGTACATTCGGCTTATAAAGATAACAACAATAAAAAAATAAGGAGGGTAAGTGGACAGTAAATATAAAAATACCAGTACGATAGACTAAGAAAAAACATTTAAATGAATCAGACTGTATTTGTTTTAATTCGAGCATCCATTCTTCTGAAATGGTTATGAATATGCCATTGCATGCATTGGTTTCCTCACTACAGTTACCACATTGGCTTCGATAGCAGCAATAAAACATATGTTGAACAATAATTGTTACCTACTTATTTGTTTACACATTTTAATGCCTATTAATGTGAACCGTTAAATTAGGCTATGAATGTAAACCGAGTTTTGGGTGTTGTAAACAATGTTCATACGTACATTATTATTTCTTTGGTAAACTGTTCGGTAAAAATTAACAGGATTGAATAATTAAAAACAACCTTAAGAAATAAGATATTAGATTGAATGTTAACTTGGAAATATAGTATCTTGAATGAATAAAGTACCTACCTACCTATGTGTGTACAGAAAATTTACTTTTCTTGCTAGTAGGTATTAGTCAAAGGAATATTTATTGGTTTTATTTACAAGTCGTAATATGAAAAAAAAGATTACTTACGAGGCGTAGTTACCAATTATATTATACTGACTGCGTTGATTAAGAAGTTAGTAGGTATACGTACCTAATGACTGTATGATTAAAACTTAATCCGTGTTGATAGTTGGAGATAATAATACCTATAACTAGTAAATAAAAGTCTGTGTTATGGCTGTATGGGCCTACATGTGAATGTAAACCATGCGTATATGTGTTGTGGCTGTATGGGCCTACATGTGAATGTAAACCATGCGTATATGTGTTGTGGCTGTATGGGCCTACATGTGAATGTAAACCATGCGTATAAGTGTTGTGGCTGTATGGGCCTACATGTGAATGTAAACCATGCGTATATGTGTTGTGGCTGTATGGGCCTACATGTGAATGTAAACCATGCGTATATGTGTTGTGGCTGTATGGGCCTACATGTGAATGTAAACCATGCGTATATGTGTTGTGGCTGTATGGGCCTACATGTGAATGTAAACCATGCGTATATGTGTTGTGGCTGTATGGGCCTACATGTGAATGTAAACCATGCGTATATGTGTTGTGGCTGTATGGGCCTACATGTGAATGTAAACCATGCGTATATGTGTTGTGGCTGTATGGGCCTACATGTGAATGTAAACCATGCGTATATGTGTTGTGGCTGTATGGGCCTACATGTGAATGTAAACCATGCGTATAAGTGTTGTGGCTGTATGGGCCTACATGTGAATGTAAACCATGCGTGTAAGTATTGTGGCTGTATGGGCCTACATGTGAATGTAAACCATGCGTGAATGTGACAGAGCTATGATTAGGTTGCTTGATACGTAGAGATAACCAACAATTGTTGGTTTCAGGGCGCCCCAATTCAACTCCATCATGGCGAACCTCTTACCTCCACCCGAGAAGCTTGACCTTGAAGGGGATAATGCTACCGTTGCCGTTCGGTGGGAAAAGTGGAAAAGGTTACTAAGCATTTACCTCGAGGCATCAGCTATTACCGACGATGGGAGAAAAAGAGCAACCTTGTTACTTCTCGGGGGGCCAGGACTCCAAGAAATTATTTATAATACCCCTGGAGCTATGGTTGAACGAGCTGATGGTATAAATGTCTTTGACAAAGCTATAGAAAAATTGGACAGTTACTTTCAGCCAAAGCGAAACGAAATTTACGAGAGATACATTTTTCGTCAGATTAAACAAGAAGAAGGCGAGCGATTCGAAAAATTTGTCATTAAATTAAGGAATCAAGCAGATAAATTTAAATTCACGAGTCCTGATGAGCATTTAATTGATCAAATCGTAGAGAAGTGCTCAACATCGGAGCTTAGGAAAAAAATATTGACTTTAGGAGACGACGTGACATTGGATAAGATTATTACGGAAGCTAACACGTTAGAAGTAGTAGGACAGCAATTAAATGGTTATGAACAGAAAAAACAAATAAACGAAATTAACAGAATTAGTAACTTTAATAAAAAATCAGCTTCAACAGAGACAAAGGGAAATAGAGAAGGGAATAAAAACAATAAATGTGGTAGGTGTGGATACCTTGCACACTCAACTAATGAGCAGTGTCCGGCAAAAGGAAAAAAATGCCATTCATGCGGGAAAGTAGGACATTTTAGTGCCCTTTGCAGAATAAGACCGGAGAAACGTAAATTTGAACAAAAACAAAGTGATTATAAATATAATAAGCGACCGAAATATGAAAGAGAAATAAACCAAATATCATCAGAAAGTGAATTGAAGGAAGACGAGGATATACATTATGTATTTAATGTAGATGATGAGGCGACTGTCGAGTGCGATTTAGGTGGAGTAAAGTGGAAGTTACTCATAGACTCAGGATGTAAGTTAAATTTGATCACAGAAAAGTCTTGGGAGCAATTAAAGAAGCAAAAAATTACTGTCTCCCAGCAAACATATGAGTCACAGAAGATTTTATATGCTTATGGAAGTAAAACCCCATTAGAAGTCAAAGGATCGTTCGAAACCACAATAAGCGTAAATGGAAAGTCGGAATGGGCGGAAATCCTTATAATTGCCGGGGGCTCGAGAGACTTATTAGGGAAACAGACAGCCTTGAAGTTGGGTGTCCTGAAAATAGGAATCGGAGTAAATGAGGTTGAGCAATCAAATAAATGCTTTCCAAAGTTTAAAAACGTCTTAGTGGAGATTCCAATTGATGAAAAATCTAAGCCAGTGTCACAGCCGTATCGTAGAATTCCTATACCGATTGAGAATAAAGTGCAACAAAAAATCAAAGAGTTATTGGAGAGTGATATTATCGAAAAGGTGCACGGTCCCTCGAAATGGGTGTCACCAATTGTCCCAATTTTAAAAGATGACAATGATTTGCGTTTGTGTGTCGATATGCGGCGTGCTAATACTGCAATATTGAGGGAAAATCACCCGTTGCCGTGTATGGACAACTTACTACCGAAAATTAAAAAGGCTATGTATTTTTCCAAGTTGGATGTAAAAAATGCATTCCACCAAGTGGAAATACATCCTGACTCTCGACACATTACGACTTTTATCACGTCCCAGGGATTATACAGATATAAGCGGTTGATGTTTGGAATCACTTGTGCGCCCGAATTATTTCAGAAAATTCTAGAAAATATGTTGGTTGGCTTAGATGGTGTCGTCAACTTTATAGATGATATCTTGGTATACGGCGAAAATGAAGAACAGCACGATATTAGATTGACGAAATTAAAAGAAGTGTTAAAACTAAACGGGGTAATGTTAAATGAAGGAAAATGCGTATACAAAGTCCAAAAAATCAGTTTCCTGGGACATGAATTAACTCCCCAAGGCGTCAAGCCCTTAAAAAAATATATTACGAGCATTACGGAGTTTCGCGCACCGAGAACCATAGAAGAGCTTCAGAGCTTCTTGGGCCTAATCAACTATATTAACAAATGGATTCCTCACTTAGCGACTAAAACAGAAACACTGAAAGCATTATTGAGGCAAAAGATTGGGAAGAAAGCTAGCATTGAAGGATTATGGAAACAAGAACAGGATCAGGCGTTCAAGGATTTGAAAGAAGCCCTCGCTAATATTGAAACCTTAGGGTACTACGATGTAGACGATAAGACGCAAGTGATTGCCGACGCTAGTCCAGTCGGTCTTGGTGCGGTATTAGTACAAAGCGACGATAAGGGTACCAGAATAATAGCATACGGCAATCGGACTCTAACAGAACTTGAACGGAAATACAGCCAAACCGAAAAGGAAGCTTTAGCATTGGTCTGGGCAGTTGAACATTTCAACATATTTCTGTTTGGAAAACAATTTGATCTTATCACGGATCATAAACCTCTGGAGTTCCTTTTCGGAAGGAAATCGAAGCCTTGCGCTCGGGTAGAGCGATGGGTATTGCGCCTGCAAACTTATCGCTATAATATTATTCACCGCCCTGGAAAAGCAAATATAGCAGATCCTTTATCCCGATTATGCGATTACCGTATTGCTCCTTTAGGCTACTATGACGATTATGTGAATCAGATTGTGGAGCAAGCTCGTCCATGTGCAGTCTCAATGAAAGACTTAACATATCATTCCAAAAATGACCAAGAATTGATGAAAGTTAAAAGAGGCATTTATTCTAATGAGTGGGATGATTCAGTCAAAGTCTTCAAAGCGTTTGAAAGTGAACTTTGTTTCTTGGACGACATTTTACTCAGAGGAAACAAAATAGTCATTCCTCGTGAACTGCGAAAAAGAGTTCTGGATGCGGCACACGAAGGCCACCCAGGCATAGTCGCCATGAAGGGTAGGCTCCGATTAAAAGTTTGGTGGCCCAAAATTGACCAAGATGCCGAAAAACTTGTAAAAGCATGTAAAGGGTGCACTTTGGTCGGATTGCCAAGTGCTCCAGTACCCATGAAACGACGCTCACTTCCCGAAGAGGCTTGGGTCGATGTGGCATTAGATTTGTTGGGTCCACTTCCGAATAACGACTACTTGCTAGTGTTGGTGGATTACTATAGTCGCTATAAAGAAATTAAATTTACTAAAAGTACCACTAGCACTCAAATCATAACCTTGTTGAAGGAGATTTTCAGTCGTACTGGATTTCCTAAATCGATTACTGTGGACAATCGGCCGCAATTTGTCAGCACAGAGTTTAAAGAATACTGTCGGAGATGTGAAATAAGAATATATAACTCAATCCCGTACTGGCCTCAACAGAATGGCGAAGTGGAGAGGCAAAACAGAGACATCTTGAAACGACTGAAAATAAGCCAAATTGAGAAGACTGATCAGAGAGAGAGTGTCTGGGAATATCTCATGATGTATAATTCTACCCCACATTCGGTGACGGGGAAAACACCTGCTGTATTATTTTACAACCGTCAGAATAGAGATAAAATCCCTTCGAGCAGAGATCTGACTAATAATACTAACGATGACTCAGAAGTCAGGGATAGGGACACAATTCAAAAAGAAAAAGGAAAAGAATATGGAGACAAAAGGAGAGGTGCTCAGGAAGGTCAATTAGTAGAAGGTGAAAAAGTATATATAAAAGAGATGGAAAAAGGAAACAAATTGACTCCCAGTTTCAAACATACTCCTCATGTTGTTGAACAAGTAGGAGGTGGAGATGTAATTGTCAGAAATGAAGAAACGGGCCAAAGACTTAGACGTAATGTAGTACATTTAAAAAAGGTGGAAGGAAAATGGGCAGTCCAAGACAATCGTGTTGAAAGTGAAGCTGAAGAAAGTGATTAAACTAAGTGCATTACAATATTTACAATCTACGTTGATTAAAATAAATAAATCGTACAAAGAAAGGGATGTAGTGTTTATCTATTCATAGATATAGCTAGTACCTATATTGCTGTCTCGGGCACACGGATGTAGGTAAGACAGTCGAGTGACAGCCACGGAGAGAGACGGGCGTCTACCTGACATTGGTGTGTTATCGAGCCAGTGACTACGATATTATAGTGTCATAGGGAGTACTACAGTACACACTCTGCAACATCATGCTGAGGCAAACTCCTATTTCGCATCCATGAAACTACATAATATATGTTAATATTTAGGTTCATTTTAAAATACTTCACTTTTTATTATGTCCTACTCTGTATCGTGCTTTTTTGTGATGCTAAATAATAACTTTCTATGTCTATGTCAAAATATTAGCATTTGTCCGCTAGTCGAATGATCATATTATTTCAGCTCCGACTGTACAAAGCGTTGTGTATTGGCTCGTCCTGTCGACGCGCGTGGGGTCCCAACATAATCCCATTTATTATATTATCGCGTTACCGAGGTCTGTTATCACCGCGGTTATTGCTCGTTACGTGTTCAATGTCAATAGAAAAGTTACATCCGTTTAATAGCCCAATTTACTGGTAATCGCCAATCTATCTATCTGCCGCTAAATAGCAGTGTTTGCACTGCTGTGTTTTGGTTTGAGGGTAAGATAGCCGGTGTAATTACTGGCATAGATGGGCATTTTCGCGAGAAGAGATCCAAAAACTTATTTTTCTGAAACAGGTAAATTTTATGTTTTTCCTGCTCAGAATCACGAGCTCTTTCGATCCTGCTAGAAGAAAAAAAGTGTCCCAACTTTTTGTTTCTATTACGTAACCGCTTTTCAAACACTTTGTACAGCGGTTACGAAGTGGAGAGCATGTAAAATGTATGAAAAATGTGGGACCATTTTTTTCTTGTACTTTTTTTCTCCTAGATTGAAAGAACTCGTTATTCTGAGTAGGAAAAACATTAAATTTTCCTACCTTAAAAAAATTTTTTTTTGGATCTCTTCTCGCGAAAATGCCCAGATAGAGGCAATCCATCTAAGTCCTCAGGGTAGGCAGCGCATAGGAGATTTTTTGGTCACTATGTCCATGGGCCTCAGATCCTGCTTTTCATCAGGTGGGCTGAGAGTTCAGTTGTACTACCTTCATCACATAAAAAAAGAAATAAAAAACATAATAAAATCTGGCACACAACTCACTAAAGGCCTCTTTTACCATACCCAAATATTGATAATTTTATCTGACAGATATATTTTATCCGGGGAATGTGAAACACGGAGTTAAAAGGGCAAATTCAAATTAATTTGCTGCCATTTCTTACTAGCGACCTGGTTGAACAGATACTAGATAGTTATTCTGGTAAACCTATTTAGCAGTAAAATAAAACTGCATCTACCTTTTTGTTAATTTCTACCTTTTTCTACTGATAAAGCTAGTTTTTCGAAATATAGCCAAAAGTCAAGTAAAAGTCGAAGTTTCTTTTTTTACATAAACTGTTGTCTATGGGTCCTTATTGCAGCGTCCTGCAGTCAACTATTATTTAATCTGTGGCGTGACGTGAGGCTCATAATCCCATTTATTTATTTATTACCGGCCGCATCCGTGTACCAACCTTGACATGCTCGTCTTGACAGGTATTGACAGTGATTGTAACGTTAACATTCGATATGATATAACGCTATTTACTGTCGAAGTGCAGTGCATTATTGGGGAGATAAATAGTCCGAGGTAAATTCCGTGGAATTACCACGTCGTTATAAGTAAAAAAATAACATGTCCATTTTTAAGTAACTTGTGGGGCATTTAATTGTTAGTTGTTTATAGAGCTAGAAAAGCATATTACGATTCACGATTTAAATTTCACCCTGTATTACTGTGCATGTGCGTGCTATGTTACTTCATATTCATTTACCTGACTTCTGCCAGTTCAATAAAAAAAAAACCTAAAAGTGACTTTAATGTCGGCTGGCTTATCTTTCGCGGCTGCCCGTCCTTTTTTAAATCACATGTTCCTGTGAAAACCAAGACTTGCTAAAGCCGCAGGGTACTTAGGCACTGGTCTCACCGCGAGCTACAAAGCTATGAACTATCGGCTATAAACACGAACAAAAGATACGCACTCCCGTGTAAATAAAAGAGACACGGCGGTACTTGCCCGGCGGTGATAGCTGATAGCTGATCGAGTATTGCCGTGTCTCTTTTATTTACACGGGAGTGCGTATATTTTGTTCGTGTTTATAGCCTTAGTTCATAGCTTAGGTAGCTCGCGGTGAGACCAGTGCCTTAATTATACCAATGGTCATTCCTCTAAAGAATCCAAAAAAAGTGAACAAATATGGCTGATTTTCAATACCTTTTGACGTCTTAGACACATAGGTATCGTGAAACATGTTCGCAGAATATAAATTTTTACGTTGACTAATAAATATCAATAATTTGAACTAAAAATGTATGTAAATTAAATGTTTTCAAGGTTTAAGATTTTAAGTTCGTAATTAAACCAATATTGTATTCTAAAAGTGCGTGATTATGGAACACTGCAAGTTTTTAGGTATGTTTGCATTTTTTTAGATTCTACTGATATTTTTGCACTCATTGCATCGAGACTTCTTCCCTATTCAGACATAATCTTCCCATTGCAGATAAAATCATCAAAAATTGATTACGCTCCACAAATACAAAACGAATACTTAGGGCTTTTATTTTCAAAGTACCTCAATGTGCGAAACAAGCCACCTGCGAGTGTCTGAATAGCCCTCAGAACAGGACACTCTTGTTAGCAAAGAGGTTAGGTAAATCACACACATCCAGCCACTTACTTCATTAAAAGACCTACACCATAAACAACGTAATTCAATTCGAGAAAAAACAAAAGCGAATTTTTTTATGGCATTTAAGTTGTCGGTGAAAACCGAAAAGGGTCTTTTATTAGGCAGCGCCTAAAGAGACTTCGGGGTTCGTATGAGAACGGATGTTATCAGGTGATTTTAAGTTGTTTATAAAAGTAAACCTGTTACCGTCGTAAAAAAACACTATTATTTATTTATTGGATAACCAACAGCATATGAAAGTTAAATAGTAAAGTACATAGAAGGCCAATTACATGTTCTCACATATAGACATTACTTATATACACTAATATATTATAATGGCCAAAACGAAAGACCAGCGTTGGCTCTGCTGGCAAAATGCTGAGTTTTGGCCATTTCGAGACAAAATTTCGTGTTTACTGTTTTGTTCTGTTTCTACTATGTCTCGAATAAACGTTTTTCTTTCTTTCTTCTCATAATATTTTTTTGTCGATGAATATGATATTAATGCTTTAATTCAAAGTTTGTTTATACCCGGCAGTTGAAAAAGGCAGCAAATATTTTTTTTCTAGCAAACTCTTTGCGCCGACATTTTTTATTTGCCGCCATTTTGCCGCATTTTTCTAGTAGCAAGTTGTAGACTAGTAGCAGTTGACCAGAATTATGTCCTAATACTGTATGTGTACTGTGCTAGTATACAACTAAAATTATGTGCTATTATTGTATAATTATTCACCGCAAATAAGAGATTCTGTCACTAATTTTATTTTACCTGTAACATCTTTTCATTCTGTAGGATAAGAATATTTTTGAATACTGAACGTCATACGATAAAAGCTACATCAATTTATAAATTGTAAGGATAAAATAATTAACAATATTTAAACATTACGCATTACGAGCACAGGCAGAACATTAATTAGACATTTTAACTGAAATTAATCCAATTCATTAATCGAGAGTCGTCGAATTAAGCGATACAAACGCGATTGCGCTTCAAATTGTGTTTACTCCCGTTTTTGAACGAAAACTGTTTGCTGCCTGGCTGTTCACCAACGATTTCCACTCGACCGGATTAAACCAGGTTGTAGTGTAATTGAATTCCTCATTCCTTGTAGAATCAATAAGGGGTACAAACATAATATATCTAGTATAGGATGTCTACAGACAAATTGATTGATTGACACTAAAAGTTTGTAGTATAAAACACGGTTTTACCTGCTTGAAAATATCATTATCATAAAAATACTCCTCATGAGGCCCACTATAGGGGAGGTAGGGGAGACATGGGCAGTTGGGAGACATGGGCACCCCCTTTTTATTCTGATTTGATCAAAGATTTTATTTTTTTCTTGATTTGGTAGTTTACTTTACCGAGTGGCAACACTATTCATCCATAGACTATCTGTATTTTCTGTCAGTTGTGAAACACAAACACGTTTGAAGGTTATGCGCTCGTAAAAGTAAATATTTTGCTGCGGTTTTGGATTGTAATAAAGAGAAAACTAATTAAAGGTATGTGTATTTTCTATTATTTATCTATTGTATATTTAATAATCTATGAATTAAACTGAAATTCAAGCCTAAATATGTAGATTCAAAAAAATACCGGTAACCTATGTCGAAAATATATACGGAGGGAGCAATGGGCATTTGGCGCGCGGGTGGTTTGGGCATGCCCAATGCTCCCTCCTATTATGTTCAGTATAGGAGGAGTAGAGCCAATATGTAAGGTTTATTTTTAATTACAGAAAGATGACGTTTAAATTCAAAAAGAAAGGATTGCGACGGGAAATTCCTAAAGATTTAATATTACGAGCCATAGAAGAAGTATCAAAAGGTTCAAAAATAAAAACTACTGCTGATAAATACGGAATCCCTAGATCTAGTTTGCAACGGTACCTAAAACAAGATTCCATAAAGGATTTTGGTTTCGATTATTGATATAGTTTAATAATAGTTTATTTGTTAACTAATTTTTGAATTCCGTTATGGATATAAAGTGATTTATAGGCCGAGCCCAAGCCTCCCACAGGGTATGCCCAAGCCTCCCTACCATAGGGAGCATTGGGCACTTTTGACTTAGTTTATAAAATATGTCGTAATGTTGAAACTGATTGTGATTTTTAAGAAATCTCTTTAGTTATATCTAGCCAAATATGTGGTGCAATAAGAATTGGCAATAAAAGTTGATTATCTATAAAATCTGTTTTTTTATGCAATAAATAGTGAAAAAGTGCCCATCCCTCCCCTACTATTTTCTTTAAATCTTATTTTGAACCTTGCTATGCAAGGAATAGTGGTGAACCAAAGTCAACCAAGCAAAGGAACCAAGGTCAACCAAGCAAAGGAAATGCAACTGTATTCAGTTTATGAAAGGTTTAAAATGCATTAAAATGCAGTGTACATTGGGCTTGACGAGGTTAAAACACCACTGAAAAGACTTCCATATGTCAAGGCATCTTTTCGATTCCTTGACGCTGGTCTTCCGTGGGAGCCCTATATCTGACGTGCGATAACAATTTAGGACCGTCTCGCTGCTACCTGACTCTTTTTGCCTAAAGGAATAAAAATGAGACGTGAGAGTGACCCGCGAAGAAGTCGCGGACTGGCTAGACACAAGATACAAGCTTACAAATCAGAAATCAGAAATCAGAATTTTTTATTTGTCAGAACAAGTTACAAGCTTTTGACAAACCGGCCCCAGTAGGTTCTCTACCGAAGAGGTGAGGCTGTTTTGAATAGCAGATGTTTGATGAGCTAACACCGGGATATTGCCGGCTCCGGTACAAATATAAATATAGCCTCGATATCTATTTCATTTATATTGGATCACCGCATAAAATTCCTTTTAAATTAACTAAAAACGTTTTAGATTTGAATTCGTATGCTTGCACCCACTTTCACCAGCTATAATTCCTCTTGGAAAAAAGAATTAAGCACTCATGATAGAGAGGATTGTATATGCACTATTCACAATTCTGTATATTTTAAAAAACAAACCCAATTTTTACTGATTTAAAAGCTAATGGATTCGGCCTAGTACCAGTACGTACCTATCCAGGATTTTTGTGTATACCTATAATAACGAACTAATTGAGGTACTATTACTTAATTTTTTTGGCTTCGAAACCGTCAATTCATTTATCTCAATTATCTTGGTTCCTTAGGTCGCTAACCCAATATTATACGGCTCTTATTTTATATGTTCTGTGTTACGTTTTACAGGTAATTATATCTGACATAAGTGTCACTGTTAGAAATGAATTAATACAGAATATAAATCAATACTCTTAGGCCGGCCTTAAACATCCGGAATCAGAGTATAAATTCATAATTATGAATACTTACTCTGATTCCGGATGTATAAGGCCGGCCTAAGAGTATTAATTCATATTCTGATTCCGGATGTATAAGGCCGGCCTAACAGTAAAAGTATAATCAGAGTACGTATTCATAATTATGAATTCATACTCTGATTCCGGAAGTGTATGGCCGGCCTAAGAGTATTAATTCATATTCTGATTCCGGATGTATAAGGCCGGCCTTACAATGTTTGAAATTTGAAGTTTATAAAAGGAGCATTCCATGAAAACATGTCGTAAGCAACAATGTCTTCTTAATACTTTTGAAAAATTAAGTTAGTAACCTGCGATACGGTATAATAATGACATGTCTAGTCTAGACATGTCATTATTATACCGTATCGCACTTATACGGCTTTAACTATTTAACGGACAAGACTCAAAAAATCCTGGATTCAAGCCTCAACGCCATTATATAGTACGAAAAATTCTGTACAAGAAAAAAAACAAAAAGATAGTGCTATAGAGTGGTCATTATTGCGACCGGTGCCCTATAAAGGGTTGATTGACAGTGTTTCCTACCAGCTAGCATATTTATTAAGGTAGCAAAAAGTAGATATAAAAACTTATACGGGACATCGGACGTCGTCTCCGACAAAAACGAGAGCATCCTCGCTCAGAGTCGTTCGTGGACGTTATGGGCACTTTTGCAGTTGCACCCGGAACGACGATGGGCGGCTTATTTTCCTAATAATAATATGTTATTTTTAGTCTGTTTGTTTTTAAGTTAGTTTTAATTTTAATTGTTTGTAGAAACTTTAACATTTGCTTTACGTCATTAAAAGTAGATATTGTCATTGAATGTTCCAAAAGTGCAACACAAAGAGAATAAAATCACTAGTGCAACATAGAACCGAGTAATAGGTAGGTAACTATTGGGAGTGTCCCATAATATATGTATAGGTACTTATATGTAAAGTGTCATCCAACAGTTTTGTCAGCAGTCAGAGCAATTCATCTACCACAATGACGCATGCCCGGCCAGATCAATTTGGACGTGAAACATAATTAATTTATCTGGCAAGCGACTTAATGAGTTCAATTATCCTCCTCTGTATCGAATTTCAGCACGTTACTATCTTAACCTCGTATTTTACTTAGTTCACAAGGCAAACATCGACTTTGTGATGTACGATTTAAGGTTCATTCATGTTAGAAGTTTGAGGGAAATAAGATATTTAGAAAGTTTTCAGACGATTTGCTTTGCCAAGCCACCGGCGAGTTTGGCTATTTCATTATGAAGGTTGAGGCATCTGGAGTTCCAATTGAATGTTTTAAATAGAAATGTGGACATTTAATTAACAACTGTATGAAAAGAGATATTTATGGATTTTTTTACTATGATTTATTTTAAATAAAAAACTACAATTTATGTAGGTACATAGATTAAATCTAACTAATCTACTTAACCTAACCTATATCTAAGATTGGCCCTTGTGGCATTGTACCGAGAATGCTGGCGGCATTTCCTCGCTGTATAGCAATACTGATGCGTTGTGCGAGGAAGTCGCCAGCTCTTCGGTCTCTAGTTACATCAATTTATGGATTGTATTGGTTTGTTGATATAAATTCTGAAATCGGTATGCGCCTATAACATTTGTAGCGATTCCTTAACATTCATGGATTCCATTAGAACCAGGTTTTCTGTAAGCATTTACTGATTGGAAATGGTATATCCTAAATTAGTAACGACGGAGTTATGAAGGAACGAACAATTAAAATTGGAAAATTGTAAGTACCTTCTCCTTTTAAAATTTTAAAGATGGTTGAAAAAGTAACTAAGTTCCGTATCCGACGAAGGAGCTCGTTGTGCTGGTATTCTATTAGATATCCAGAGTCTGATAATTTACTAATAATAAAAACAACGACACATCACATAATTTTAGAAGAATATAATTATCTTCCGACTGGAAAAAATGACGTATAGTAGCGTCGGACTATACCACATCGGTTCTTTTAGTGCAAATCCACTAAAACTTTGCATTTAGTATCATGTCACATCTTTATAATATCTTCAGCCTCACGCAGTCCACTGCTGGACGTAGGCCTCTCCAATTAACTAAGCGTATGGACGCATTAGGATATAAATGCCCTAATCGCCACGCTCGGCAAACAGGTTCGCAATCGCAATAGTATCCATCATCAATCTTCTATACACGAAAATTCATTGACACTTCAATCCTTTAGCCCATTCTTATGACACCCACGGGAAGATTTGGGGTGGTGACAAGTTTATTCTGACTGACGTCACCACGTGGAAGAGATTTGGGCGGAGGTTACCAAATTAGGTTTAATTCTGACTGTTCCGGAGTCTTGTTTAGTCAGTTTCTTGTTCTTGTTCAGTCAGATTGTGTTCTTATTAGATTTAATTCGGAGTATGTCAGTTTCTGGTATTTCCACATTTTACGTAGGTACGAGTATATTAGGCATATTCTCATTGAGTCAGTTTCTGGGTATATTGTACAAAAAATCCTTTGCAAAAGCTCATAGTCATAGAACGCTACTGCAGTACAGCGCATACTGCACTGCATCATATGTAAATTCATTGTTATCAATTGAAACAAATTATTTTACGATTCAACAATACGATTCAGCCCGCTTGTTTCTAAACAATCAATAATATTTAATCACGCCGGTATCGGAGTTTTATAAATGGTAATGGAGATCAATTGAACGTTTAAATTAACTGTTAATAACGGGTTACTTGGTGGGGCAGTGCGTTGATGGAAAAAAACGAATTGAATTACAAAACATTACTACAAGTGTTAGATTTTAGATTATTTATATGAAGGGTCACGGAAAGAACATTTGTCTAGTCAATTCAAATTACAGAAGGAAAAACCACCTTTCATTTTAACGGAATAAGGTGTGAATTTGCCCTGATTTTTTTAAGCATTAGTTATGTTTTTTCTGTGGACCATTCATATATAAGATGCCTAAGAAATAACAGCATTCCCATTGCCAGTCTTAGATGCTTTTTACGAGTAGTAGGTTCAAAAGGTCGATAATATTTATAATTACCGTTTATAGTTATTTTGCCATTTTTGTTCATGCATTATCTTCCGAACGTGACGGCAGCGAGATGACACGAGCCATCAGAAGCCTTCAGGAAAGATATCGGGTAGGTTAAAACTAAGGTATAGGTACGTACACCTACGAGTACGTGGAATAAATCAGTCAACGATTGTATGGTTTAAATTGCAACACGAAAGTAATAAATAATAAATGGACTTATACCGATTACATTTTGGATGATAGTCATACACAACCAAACGATACGTAGGATTATTATACGCGCGCACATGGGCATACTGCTATGCTATCGTACCCTAATGATCATTCTTGACGTAACCTACAAACTTTTCAAAACAAAACCACATACGTCCTTTTACTCAACCCTCGCAGCTCATTCATGCTTCGCTCTCTTCGCTCATACTGCGTAAGTACCCGACTAATATAAGACGAGATCCTCTGCCAGGGTTGGCAAAACGTCAGGATTTGTCCGGGTTTGTCGGTGATTGGTAGCTGTATCCCTTATCAGGATTCTGGCTAGATTCGCTTGTGTCAGTATTTATTGGAAAGTGCCGCTAAAAATAATAAAGATATTTTTGTTTGTATGCAGTACACCGCCGGAGTAAGTATTCTCACAAGAAATGTGAGGACTTTTACGAGTATAATGGCGACACAATGTTTGCCAGGACATTGAATTTTGTTCACGAGACAACCCTATCCCCGTGAAAACTTATGATAGAGATCACACATTTACTGGTTTTTCTTAGTCGGATATTTGAGCGAATGGAATAGCAGATCAACCGTTGAGATCAATTACTAACAATTACCGACGACGCGGCGCAATTGAGCGTTATTTCTATTGAATAAACTTCGCATGTTGACCCTATTAGAGTTCCAATATTATATTGTGAAGTTTTAACGCTCTGGAGATAATATTCGGGTGCTGAATTGTAGGTATACTATTGTGAATTACTCTGTACAACGTTACTTATCAAAAGTTTATTAATAACTTGTAATACAAGTGGAAATCATTTTTTCATTTATGGCGATAAAAAAATACTTCCACTTGTTTTATAAGTTGTAAGCTTCGGTACGCTTACTTTAAAATTGTATGATGATTGATGAGATGATGAGTGATATTTAGTATATGCAATATTTTCTTCGGTTAACGCGATAGTTATCCAATCGCGTAGATCACGACCCATGTAACTAGGGCTCGAAACGTCGAACTAATCATGAAATTATTGAAGCTTTACTTTCATGTATTTACTTACATCATTCCTTCCTAAGCAGAACTATAAAATGTTTGAGATAGATATGTAATATAGGTACGGTAAAGGAAAATAAAATAATTTATAAAAGATTTCGTAGTTTGTCAAAATATGATTGTTATAATCCTCAGCCGCTATCAAAATTATTGTCCTGTCACTGTGCTGTCGCTATCTAAATAAATGACCAACGTAAATCAATTTCCTTATAACTTCTACATTGAATGTACCGTCTGCGTAAATTTACATAGCTACTCAATATACAATTTTCACACTACACCTAAGCTTCTATCGCCATACATATTAACGACACGCAAACAACTCAATTTACAGCTGCTCTAGTATTCACAAAAGGCTATAGCGCCCCTAGTTTCAGAGCTTGCATATAATTGGTATGCGATGGGGTTATTCCTGAAACGTGCGATATCGTAGATATTTCTGGTAATGTATATTGCCATAGAAGGATATGAAGGGTCCACGGAAAGAACATGTCTATTAAATTCTAATTACAGAAGGAAAAACCACCTTACTTTTGACAGAACAAGGTGTGAATTTGCCCTGATTTTTTTAGGCACTGGACATGTTTTTTTCCGTGGACCCTTCAAATAGTGTATCGCCTAATGGAAACGTTTTGAAAATAATTGTAAACATGAAATTGTGTACGGTTTATTATTAATTGAATAAACACAGTAGTAGTTATAGTTATGGGTTATTAGTTATATTAATAACATAGTTGTAAATCGTATGTACTAAACTAACATTGCTATCCATAGCAATGTTAGTTTAGTTAATCTCATATCGTCTGAGAATAAAACATTTTTGTTTTATTTATTTTTAGTACAAAACAAATTAATATTTTCTTCGGTTACCGCGATGATTACTCATGAAATAAAACTATACAAAGTCCTAAGATAGAGTCCAAAATGGATTCAATACAAACTTTTGAGACAATCTTACACAAATCGACGTGTAACTCAATAAGTCCTCGTATTTTGGTGTTTTGTATAGGTATCTGATTACTACTAATACCTATTAATTAAGCTACTCATGTCGTCGATAAAGCAAGCAAATTAGCCAATACCGTAAGTTTTATAGCGTCGTGTTTGATCATTTGTCTGAGTTGTGTCACATTCTGACAATGCAAGTTAGAAAGTGACGCGTAGCACGATAAACGGTAAACACGAATCCATCATAAGGCACAAGGTTTAGCTCGAAATATCGCTCGAAATATCGTTGTTAGAAACCTGAAGTACCTACAATGAGTGCAATTCAAAATTTATTGTTTTAATTTCATTGTAGCAAACTTAGGTAAGAGAATAGATAACGTTCTACTAACTCGAGTGCTATTGTCATGAAATTCAATGCAAATATCGACTTTGAATCATCCGTAGTTACCTGCGTAATTTGTCAATCGAAATTCCCAATACATAGCCGCCATGTCGAGAATAACCCCCTCGCTTCAGACGGATCGAGTTTAGAGTTGAACGCGGAGGCTTTTAATATCAACTTTAAACTAGCTTTACATAATAAGTCTACAGAGTTAATGTTACTTGTGGTAATTAGATTGGTCCAGCTTAGAGTTTGTTAGTTTGGCGATTCTAGATTAGGACTAGGTTCTGTCTAAAGTCTGTTCTGTATTAAAGTGCATGTCGGTTCATTACTCTCCCATCAGCATTTAAAAAAGAAAAAAAAGGTATTCAAAAACATCGTGTACGCAATAAGCGTGAGTTGTTTAAGAATGGTTATTTTGATGTTATTACTGCGTTCACGAATCCGCTTGCCCAACGTGGCGATTATGGGCATTTACCTCCTAATGCGTCTATACGCATAGATAATAGGAGAAGCCTGCGTCCAGCAGTAGACTAGCAGCAGCAGCAGAGATAGGCTGATGATGTTTATTTATCATTGGCGCCGATCAGTTTTCAATACACGCATATAGAGTAATTGATCTTTATTGAGTTACTGGACTGCGTAGATTGAGAGTATTGAGATGCGTTGTGATGTCAGAGACATGCATGTTTCATAACCAGAGCTCGACAAAGGCACTGGTCCCACCAAAAGTGAGTTAGCGATTGATAGCTGGGCTATAACCCAGATGACTCTGGCACTGGTCTCACCGCGAGCTACTAAGCTAATATGAACTATGGGCTGGGCTATAAACACGAACAAAACATACGCACTCCCGTGTAAAAACAAAGAGACATGGCGATACTCGCCCGGCAGTGATAGCTGATAGCCGGTCGAGTATCGCCGTGTCCCTTTTCTCTCTTTGTTCGCAGTGAGACCAGTGCCTAAATGCAGAAAATGGTACTCCAGAATTTTGTACTAGTATATTGTCAGTCACTCAAAAACAAAAAAAAATAATCGGTGTTATAACGTCTAGTAGGATTAAATGGGATAAGAAACGAACAAAAGATAATCGCTCCCGTGCAAATAAAAGAGACACGGCGACTAGCAGTGAACAGTTCGCGTATAGTTTTGTGTAGTTTTTCTAATAAATGATTGAAGTATAATTTAATATAATAAGGAAGGAAATACGATGAGTATCTGCGTTATAAAAATATGGTACAGGATCCTCTTTTAAACATCGATTGGTCGTTTGTGCGTTTCTTGAATTCTAATGTATCTTTCATATTTTTCAATGATGTCTTTTATAATCTCAAAGCAAAATTTACGACTACGCTCATTCAGCACTGCATACTAGTGTGAAAGTTGTAAAAAAATAAGTTAACTATATGTTATATAACATAGACGTAAGCTAAATAACTGCCGAACGTACATAGTTGCGGTATTTGCTGTCTTTACACTCAGGTGTCACATAAATGTTTACGCACATAGTTTTTTTAACCTTTAATTGCTGACTGTACAAATGTAATATATGTATATGTGTGGCATTGGCGCCCTCGTGATCACATTTCAATGCAGCGAATCGAGCAGTAATTGAAGTTTATTGCGTTACTTTACTGCCGATTGAGACTGTGACGTACAAATTAATTCACTGGAATTTAATATTCTATATATGAAGCGTTTGCATCCGATTGACTAAGAACGATGTTTAATTTGACTATGTGCGAGTATTTCATCGTTAGACAAATTATAATTGCGTTTGATAACAAATTCGAACTTCCTAGCAATATATAAAAAGAAGCGAAAATGGTGGCGTTTGAAAACGAACTCCAACGAAAGAATTAATACATACCTAAGTAAAAAACTTAAACAAAGTTCTATTGGATTTTGGAGCGCACTTTTTTTATGCGAAGCTAGCATAGTTTGTGTTTGACAATAACCCGCAACCTCGCGGCTACCCGTCTCTTTTTAATCAATACGAAAAAGAGACGGGTAGCCGCGAGAAGGCTGCGTGTTGCTGTCAAACACAACATGTGCTAAAGCCGATGATTATAGTTCGGGAAATATTATTTGACCGACTCTTATCTCACTTACGACCTTTTGTTTTGCATCATTAACAATAGAAAAGTACTCGACTGCTGATTGTCTAGTAAGTGTTAACGCAAAACAAAAGGTCGTAAATAAGATAACAGTCGGTCAAATTATATTTCTCCAACTATACATGATTTTATTATCAAAGTTTAGTATTTAAATAACCTTTGATAACTGATTAGCTTTTCACCTAATTGTACCCACGTAGCATATTTGTACTTTTTTCATTTGTCATTCAGGGAAATTGACAAACTAAGATTTCCTTAAGTGGTTATTAAGGGAATTAATGAACACGGGAGTGGACAAAGTAGGAAATTAATGTAAGAATGTAGTAATGTCCGTAAAAGAGCATTTTCAATTAAAAATGTATGTACGCAATAAGCTAAACTGTCAAATAAATGAATTCTCGATCAGTGTGGCAATTAAGAATTAAATTTAATTAATGATTAAAGGTTGCCGGGACACGCTGGATGCAGGTCGCATCTAACCGGTACATGTGGAGGTCCAGAGGGGAGGCCTATGTTCACGTTCAGCAGTGGACGTCTTATGGCTGAGATGATGATGATGATGATGAATGATTAGGTTTTAGTGTTAATTGCTTAAATTATAGGCGAAAGCGAAGGGAAAGGATTGACATATTTATCGATATATGACATTAATAAATTCACGCAGAATTTTTTCCGATCGACCGCCAAAAGGTTGGGGGCCCCCTTAAGAGCCTCAAGGGGTTACCAAGAACATCGAAAATCGAAAATCCGAGCTGTCATATCTTTTATGCACATATTTATAAATATTGAAATAGTTACAGTTTATAAATTGAATTAATATTAATAAAATATTGGATGTTATCTGGTATACCAGAGAAAAAATCCTACTGTACCTAATCAAACTTTCACATCGTTCGGATAAAGAGAGAAGAAGAATCTTATTTAAAATAAATAATCATTCGGGTTAGCTATAACCATAACTTGAGTATTAATGCAGTAAAATATATTTATTAAAGAATATAAAGTTACTTTAACTACAACTTAACTAATAAATAATATATCAGATACATTTGCTTCTACTGAATGAATTCCGACCAACAGGGAAACACAGCCTAGTACCTATTTTATTTTATTTGTTATACACCGTGTTTTTATTGATTTCCGTTAAATTGGACAGGCTGTTTGGGGTATTAATAGAAGTTGCCTAGTATATCGGCTTTTGTTTAATTCGTAAAAAAATTTTTTTTTTCGTTTTCATACATAATACCTAATTGAAATAGCAAGTGTGAGATAACCTAAGTATAAGATCTCAGGTGACTGACGGCACATGTCAAAATAAGTTTCATTATAATGTAATAAAGGTTGCAATACACTTGTTCAGTCATTAAACTTATATTTTTAATAAATCAATAACAGTTAGAGTTAAGGTACTAGTTTCTTAGACAAATTGATTATTTTTGACATAAATAAGCTTCCTTTTAATTTAACGGAAATCAATAAAAACACGGTGTATATGTTTCGAGGTTTTATAAACTAAAATTAGAATATGTTCATTTTCAATTTTTTTACTACTGCTGAATTCATTCATTGCATTGTCATAGGCTGCGCATATTTACGGTCAATGCGTTCAAAGAATGTGACCACTGAAATTTTACCTACATTCTCGGCAGGAAATTCAATAAATCTTAGGATGGGCACTCTATTAAAATTAACGAAAAACACATAGTTATGCTTACATTTACTCATCATCATCATCATCAGCCTATGATAGTCCACTGCTGGACGTAGGCCTCTCCTATTAACTATGCGTATAGACGCATTAGGAGGTAAATGCCCATCATCGCCACGCTGGGTAAGCGTGGTGACAAATTTATGTATTCTTACTGCCGTCACTACACAGTCAATTATATAGGTAATAGAAAAGGAAAAAAACGCCCTTTAATGAAATCGTACCTACCCTACACTAAATAAATATTCTAAATATAATGCTAATCTAATAATATGTATTTGTAGGTATATCACTTACAAATAAACCAAGAAGGAGAGGAGCCAGTAAGTGACACATATAGGTACCTATGTACCCTAGATTAGGTCTAATTTTGAATAAATAATCGAAAAAAAACCAAAGCGCGAAAAACCGAACTGAAAAATAATTACACTTATGCGCTTGTTGAGTATCGTTTTCCAATTAGGTAAAAGAGAACAATTATTGTTGTATAACGTGAATTCGTTTTGAATTTTCTATGGGGCAGGTTTTTCAAATTAGCCGACACCATAGAAAATTTATATTTTTATGGGAGAAAAAAAATCTTTAGCCCTTTTCCTAATCGGAACAAGATACTGAACATGCCTTTAAACGGAGTACAACCAATAAGATTTGAAGAATTTCACCTTGTATGAACCTTCATACAAGGTGAAATTTTAGTGGTTGTAGGCCCACCATGTATCTAAAACATAGGTAGGTAGGTATACAGTGTGTTTCCATGACCCGGGCTTTTACGAAAATGGGTAATAATACGCATTACTAGCAATCGTTTTCTAGTATTTTGACATTTGACAATTAATTAAATTGACCGTACAATTAAGTTTATTTCCTCCGAAAGATCAATGTAACGCGTGTACTGTTTAGTTGTCAAACGTTGTGAGTGACTGCGATCTGTCATTGTCGAGCTTGTGCAAATTAACGATTCATTTTGAAGTACATTGTTTTTAAATTATTTTTTTTAGAAAGTTAATAACTTTTGAAATTAGCATTTTGAATCGAATAATGTTCACGGTTTGGCTAGAAATCTGCATCGCATTCCTCGGTTGCGATAAAAGCCAGTATCATAGACACACACTGTATATTAGATAGGTAGGTACATGGTGGAGGTGCGGGGATGACGGCATGTTTTAGCACCCTTTTCCCGATGCGCCGGGGGTTGCACATACGAGTATGAGATCTGAAGCCATCTTCGAGTCTACCGTGAACTGCGAAACGCAAATTTCGAAAGTCTCTGTCGAATGACGCCTTCGTTGGAACGAAAAAAGATAAATTCTCAAAATTATTTTCGAAGTTCGTGGTAACTCAGGCACGAGTGTCAAATGTTACTAAATTGAAATGAAATGAACCGTTCAATGTATTGTATGATTAATTTTAACGTTAAAATTTTGCGGCGGTGCAACGGATAGCTTCTATAAAGTCATTTGAATGAAAAATGTATAACACCAATTTTTGATTTACTAAAATTTCAATAAATCATTTAATTGTATAGCGATGTGATACTATAAACGATCTAAGATAGTGGTTTACTGGACGTACCTACAATTTAATTTCATTCTGTTTCACCCCCATTTCAAATACGAGTGTCGGCCATGTGATCGAATATTAAAACAAATCAATTAAAATAAAACCATTAAAATCGGTTTTATGTAATAAAAAATTGTGATATGCAATAAGTAACCAACCTGTTATTTAAGGGAGTTTTACATATTGACATAGGTAATTATTGAAATAACTTGGAGCGCAATATAATATACTATTTAAATATATTCTAAAATGGATACAAAACTGATTTACTTAATTATGTACTTACGCTTTACAATCCGATAGATAGACAGAGGTGTTTTCCTTTACTTAAACTTGAGAATTGCTACGAAACTTTCCCGTGCGCGCGTAGCATGAGCTACGCCGTCGTAGACGCGTAGCGCGTTGTTAATAAAATAATATAAAATAGTATTTAGGTAATAGTGTGCCTAGTACACACAGTAGCAATTCTTTAATAAGGTTGGATATAATTATCTGATCATAATTAAATACTTAAAGCGATTATAATAGAATGTGTGAATAATTTTATTAATAACTTATAGGTACCAAAAAATGTCTTTCATTTTGACACTTGACTAATATTTCCTCTTTACTAATTGTAAAATTTAAACATTTAATTCCATTTTTCGTAGCTAAGGTACTTAAAAAAGTTTTCAGCAACTTTTTGCAATTGAAACCAAGACTTCAAACAGGACCATATTAACCACTCAGCGAACCTTGAAAACACCACAATAACGCATTACCTTATTAGCGTCTGAAAATATTTTGTCGTTTGGTGGGCGGGAATGTTCCCGCCAACTCCGTACACACGCGGTCACCGCGCGCACATCCACTCTGCGCGAGCGATCGCGCCAGACTGAAACCGCCCTCGGCCTCGCAAACAAACCCCACCCGCCGCCCCCCTTCACCCCACCTCTCGCCCTGATTTAATAGCGAGCGCGGGCACTGATTCACTTAGCAGAACGCAACTACCGACTGCCTCCCTCTCTTTCTCGCATCCGCGGTCTCCTATCACGTCCACACGCGTCAAACTAATATAGGAAGGAGCGAGACGAAGCGCTTCACTCGATTTGCATGTGAGGCGGTCGCAAACTTTACGTCCTCGTTCGTTAAATTATTTATACGTTTGGAAATACTTTTAGCGGCCGAAAAGATTGCTTTAAAAGAGAATTAAGTGACCGTTGGGCGGGAGCAGTAATCGAGTTGCTCTTCTGATCACTCTCTAATTCGTCTAAGCAGCATTTTGTCGTGTTTTTTAATCCCCTTTGTATTAGGATTAACTTCATTAGTCTTGGCTTGAGGAAAATAAGGACTTTGTACCGTAAGCTTGTTGGAAAACTCAGAAAACTGAGTAAAACACAACAACAACTACGTACACATTTTTAAGTCCCACTTTAATACCTACCAAGTATTTTAACTGGTTTGATATTTATATAATAATATGGTTAGTAAATACTTAAATGTGTAATTTATTATTGACGTAAATCAAATATTAAAGTTTCTACAAACAATTAAAATTAAAACTAACTTAAAAACAAAAAGACTAAAAATAACATATTATTATTAGGTAAATAAGCCACCCATCGTCGTTCCGGGTGCAAAAGTGTTATTAATATTGTTATTCATCATTATTCAACTAAGAGGCCCTTCAGGGTGAGATTTAAGTTTCATAGATCTTATTTTTGTCACAATTTTTATTTCATACACAAGTATTGGTCCACAATAATTTAATCTGTGGTAATTTTTAATTTTTTTGCAATTCAACTGCAAGAAATAGATAGAAAATCGCTTAGAAATTCGTCATGATTGCTTTCTATCGTGGGTTTTACTAACCTATGCTAATAATACGGTTAGTTAACCCTATCGCGTTAAATTTGAACTCCAATTCGTTATCAATAGAGCTTAAGATCATAACTGCGACTTAGGTAGGTGATCGGCTGTCAATTGAAGAGTTCGTAAGTTGTAAGTCGACTGTGAAATTTTTTAAAACTGTCAACTATAATTTCATATGAATTCATTGATAAAATGTGTGTGTGTAATAGTTACATTTTATTACTATTATTAACTATTAGAATTAACAATGTCATGAAACAAAACTTAAAATAAATTATAAATAACAAATATCTAAACTTTTAAAAATTATATACACTCACTTACCTTTAAAAAACTATCACAATTATAAAATTTAATTAATGGTTAATTGTCCTATACCTAAACATTGAACCGGAGTTTTACTAATAATTAAATCCTAATATACCTATCTTAAATTACCATACCTGGGATAACTCGGGGCATTTATACGAAAGTGATGTAGCAAAATATTTTATCGACTATTAATATATCGATGTTACTGTAAATGACAACATCAAAATGTTATTCGGCATAAATAAATATTTGGTACTTACTCTTCAATTAAAATAAAAAATAAGTTTAAACGGGTAGTTACGCGTTTATTTTAAATTAGTTTTCAAAATATACAATTAATATTAAAATATCAATATTTAAATTGTCATTTTGATTAAAATGACATCTACATACAAGAGGTCCGATATCAGATATGACATCGAACCTCTGTACTGTAATCGATAATGTTCAATAAGCACATAATATTTTATTATAATTATATCGACATCTTTTTAATCGATATCAAATCCCTATAACTTGCCCCCAGTTATCATAGGTATGCAAATCACACAGAAACATTAAGTTAATTTGTTGGTTCCTTTTTGCATGAGCGCTGCACGGGCTAGTGCGATGAAAATTTCGAATATTTCTGCACTCGACACTCTAATGAAACTGATCTTAATAAATACCTAAGGATGGATTTCTTTAGCTATGCTCATTTTTGATATTTTTACCATAAACCTGTCTTAGTGAATCGGAAGGTACCTAATGTAATATGTAGGTAGGTACATATTAAATTGGAATCGAGTACGTTATTTTATTTAATAATTCATAAGTGAGTGACTAATTTAATTAGTTTTAGCACTCTTAACTAAGAAAAAAAAATTACGATCATTATTTTGTATGTATTAAGAGTTAAGAGTTGTTTGTATAATTCCAACTGCGATATTACAGTTAGTTTTTATTTTAGATATAAATTTATTTAGGTATACTATTTAAGTCATATTGTTTTTGTAATGTGTTTATAATTAACGGCTTTATGAATAAATATTTACTCCGATATTGAGTTGCACCCGTCAAGCTCTACGGAAAAGTAAAGTGAAACAGTTTTTTTTTTCTGAGGAACCGGTGGTATCATAATTTATTAATAATTTAAGATTACATAATGTATCAAACAAGTTTATTATTAGGAGAAGCTGAACAATTACGTACATTATGCATTTTTATATTTAACCCGGCGGGAGTGTGGCAGGGTATCTCATACCCTGTGTTTGACTTATGTCAATATATTTAGAGTTTATTTTTGTTTAACTTTTTTTCACCACACTCTCGCCGGGTTAATACAGACGTTTAAACATTTAAAATATACAATCTTAATACCTATCAAAATAATCATATTTAAAGTGAGTACTTTATGTAGAGTTAGAATTGGAATGTATAATAAATAATTAATACTTATTTATTTATTTATAATATATTTCGTCCAACCGAAACTGACGTCACAGCCTACTTACATATATAAGGGACTACTGCGGGAAAAGAAATCCGAAATTTTGTAAATCTTTGGTCAATACAAGATGTCAATGCCATTGTTATACCTACCCTATTCTATTGTATCGCTTTGTAACTTTTTGTACTCCAGCACTTAAATCTGTCAATTAGATGATTGTCAGTGGTATCCAAATTAACATCATTTGAGAGAGAACGATAAGAAAGTCTATAGGTTCATATGATGAGCAGTAATCATATTTTATGTTCTGTTAATTTTTTTTTCTAAGGACAACTTCCATGTATCAGGTTTGTTTTCATTTGCAGTAGTAAGTTGCTTTTAAAAAATAGGTTTCATTTTTAGTTTCATGATTTAAATCAACATGTAAAAATAATCTGAAATGCGTTTTAATAAATTAGATATTACAAAACGAAGGTAAAAACCATAATTATGTCATATAGTTTTATTATTTGAATCGCTTAACTTCAAACCCGGGTAAATCCACTCTACTATAGAGTGCATATTTAATTGTAATAATTTTTCTTTAAATTTCGACTCTATTGATTGAGAGTGGATTTACCCGGGTTTGAAGTTAAGCGACTCATTTTTACATTTGATATTGAGATATTCATGAACGCAACCACATTTTTCGTAATTGTGAACCGGCTTATATTCTTTTTATTTTGTCTATGGCATGTTCGGCATAATGTGTTCGGAATTTGTAAATCTTGGTAAAAATATTCTAGCGTTTTTGTTTGTTTGGTCGAAGTGTTTGTGCAAAAGTTAATTAATTATGAGTGATTCAGATGAACTGATGATCAAATTATGGGATTTTACTTAAACTAAAGAACAAATTTATTGATTTACTTTTTTTACTCTTAGTTGTGTGTAGGTAGCTACGTATTTATTGGTGTAAATATTCCTATTAATTCTTTAAGTAGGTATGTAACCCATTTTGTTGTTTTCGAGTAGGTATACTAGGTATGTAACGTATGCGGAGTGAAATTTGGACAGATTTTGAACAAATAAAAAAAAAATAACAAAGTTAAATTAAAATTGTATCTTAATGCTAAATTAATTTGTATACATTTGTTAATTAATTTGGAAACTTTTATGTGTTTTGGCATCTTTCTTTAGAAATTATGGCCAATCAAGTAAAACAACGTCGCAAAACTGCATGTATTTTCCACAGGACACATTTGCTAAGGCCAAAATCGACGATTATTGTGAATTTTTTGAAGAAGCCAAGATTTGAAACACTATTTTATAATAATTTTGTGTTTTTTTTTTTTCTTTCCGAAAAATAATACTAGTAACCCTAGAGTAATGTAATATTTTAGCTACAGCCACTTTTCTGAGAGAACTCGAATAATAGTATTTTATGCAATAGTGGTATTACAAGGGTCAAAAATTGCGAGCGGCGTGAGTTACGATACGAGCCCGAAGGGCGAGTATCGCAATTTAAGACGTCGCGAGCATTTTTTGAACTAGTAATACAACGTTGCATACTATACTTTTTCTACGACTAAGAGGCATAGCATACACAGAACTCATAAAATATCCTATATTACTGAGCGCCACACACGTATTCCAGTTGTCACCAATAAGTCATAGTTTGTATAATTAATATAACATTGATAGCTCATCCCTACCTGCATTCCCAAGAAGAGCAGGCAGAACATTAGAAATTAATGATGATTTGATGAAAAACTCATATTTTAGATAGATTTTAGGCACTGCACAAACTTTAATGCAAATCGACTCAAATCAAACTGAGCGCTATACTCAACTGGGGGCCGTCCACGAACTTCGAAATTCGCAAAAGTCGAGCATCCGTCTCCGTTACTCTAATAATAATTTTGTTCAAGTGACAGAGACAAATGATCGAAACCCAATTTCGAAGTTCGCGGCAGGACTTTCAACTACTAGCGGAAAGCGGGAAGGTTTTTTTTTAATGCAGCTGTCATTGTCTATGGATAACTTTGCTTTTAAAATCGTGCTTACTTGCCTGTGATAAAAATACTTTTACATAATATGAAATTAGTTATTGGTACTAAAATATAATATATCAAATTAAAATAATTGAAAAAACTAATTTTCATTCTATTTTCTAAATATTTAGTTAATAATTTTAATTATTGTAATAAATAATTTCGTACTAATGTTGGTAGCAGTGTAAAAACTCGAAGTTGGGAACAAATCCAATATGGCGTCCATCATGGGTGTGATGTGGCAGTCTGTGGCAGATCGCAGTACGTTTTTGAGTCTGTTCGGAAAGTGACGACGTCTGGCAGCGAGAGCCGCCCATATATCTCGCGTGCCTTTTCTTTCCGAACAACGCTGCGACATTACGATACTGGCTGAGAGTGCGTTTTTGAGAAATAGACTATAGACTTTTGACAGATGTAATTATGTATATCTTTACAATAGTGTGCGTAGCTATGTAACTAGCAAAAAAAAGGTCAGGAGTAGAAAAAGGAAATTACGTTAGACCTAATCACAACATCGAACAGAAAGCTCAGAAGGACTTCTAAATACAAAAAAAAATTGTTTTAAAAATTCCTTAATGCATGAGCATCACAAAATTTTAACAAAAAGCAAGTCTACCACCACCGAAAATAAAAATAAACAACTATGAAAATGTGATTTCGTCATTTCGTCAAAAAGTGTAAAAAACACCGCTTTTGCAGAAACGGATGTCACGTTGAACGAGTTATAGGTAACTTTAATTATACATTTTTAGTATAGTAACTATTATTTTCAGAGTACCAATAGCCCAATGGACAAGAATATGAAATATGATGAGCAAAGGATGTTTGTTTAAAGAGATTTCCTACAGAAAATAAAATTAGAGGCAAGAAAAATGCTAACATCTGTTTTTTCGACATCAATGGATAAATTACCGTAAAACTGGAGTTATACACTTTGGATTCAAATAATTTTTATCTTGCATAAACCCTTGTTAAAATCGGTATTAAGAGATGTGAATGTTTAAGAAAATAATAATGTTATTATTTATTTAATATTACATTTAACTTTGTCTAGATTTCATTCCGCATACGTTATTTGGCTGTCGTAGAAAAAATATTGTATACAATCATAACAATATGAAGGCTAATATAAGTCTCGTACCTTAGGCCACTCGGCAAGCCTCGTGACCTAAACCCGGTACTCAACTTATGTAGCCTTCATATTGTTACAATTATATAAAATACTATTAAAAACAACAAAAACATATAAACACCTAATATTTTCTTCGGTTACCGCGAGGATTACTCATGAAATAAAACTATGAAAACGGATAAACTCGCGTATATTAACAAATTTTATGATGATGATGTCATCCGCAGACCACGAACCCTGTAAAATGCTCGAAACGTCGGAATGAAGTTAAAATTAGTTAATATACGCGAGTTTATCCGTTTTCATAGTTTTATTTCACATATAAACACCTTCAATCAACTGTATAAATAAATCCAACAATAATTGAATACCTTATCTCGTTGCATTAAGGTCTACAATGAGATCCCAATGACGTGATAGGTACATTAGTAAAAAAGTCACGCACGTTTCCGAGTATAATAGAATGCCAGTTAATTGCCACATTCGATAATACAAGTGGTAATTTCGTTGGCGTTCAATCAGTCGTGCTGTTGACACAAGTACACAACAAAATGATCTACACAAGAACAAAAACAAAAAACCGACCAAGAGCATGTCGGGCTATGCTCAGTTTAAGGTAGTTATTCAAAAACGGCTGCGCCAACTAATTTTATTTATAATATTTATGATTTTTTTCATATTTTTGGACCCATGAATCAAAAGTTAGAGGGAGACACAATTTTTTTATTCTGAAGCGGTCATCTCCGAAAATATTTACTTTTAAAAATTTTTTTTTGGATCCCTTATTATTTATGAACGACCTATTCATATAAGTACCCCATACTGTAGGATTACAGCAATATAAAAATAACATCCCCACTTAATACTAGGGGAGGTAGGTACACAAAATAATTTCTTTTTTCTACTTTTTATTCTACGGTTTGGCTGCAGGAATTTCTTTTACAGTATTTCATGGAGATAATTACAGATACAACACGTAGAGTCCATTTGGAGAATTTTCTGTAGTTAATGTTTTATTACTTACGATTTGTATTAATGCTTTAATTATTTGTCTTCATCAGACTTTAGAATACGTTACCTACTAATTACGAATTCCTAAGGAATAACTAATAAGATATTTAAAAACAACTTTTTGCTGCTTTATCCGGATGCCAGTTTTATTTCCGTCCGATTCAAACATGAATATTTGCGTGGATAGAGTTTGTTTGAAAAGTGAAGTTATCTGGCAGCAAGTAGCCCATACATTTCCTGAAATTTTCTAGATGTAATACCTATACGGTGTGCCAGTAGAAAACTGAAAAAAAAATGTAAACAAAAATGGCCGACTAACATTTGTTATCTTTGACACATATCGTGAATCAAGTTCGTAGATTTATTTTCACGTTATTATTAATAAATATTAATAACTAAAGCTACACCTACTTACATCTACTACCTTTTCTTATTACGGTTTTTTATAAATGTATTATGTAATACACAGGTAAAAGGTTTAATAATCATTTTCTTTGCTACAACGAATGGGAATAACTAAAAATGTATGAGAACCCAAGGCTTATGGTTTTAAATCGGTGTTAAGACCAAGATTGTGTTCTGAAAGTACGTGTGATTAAAAAATAATGCAAGTTTTTAGGTTAGTTTAAATGTTTTTCGTTTCGTGGCACACGGAACAAATTGGATGCCATAATCATCATAATATCATTTATTGCACCATGATATGAATATTAGCTGTTACAAAAATAATTATAGTATAGTTCGTGAAATATAAATTGGTAACTTTCTACCTACATTATAGTAAAAACAAACATTCAATTTATGTTTCTCGAACTATACACATCGATCCTGGCAACATGTTCTTAAGCTAGGTTTATGCACAAAAATCCATAGCTACAAACAAAATCAAATTATTTGTTACGTGTTTAGATATCTTTATCATCTCAAAATTCTTTGGCCGAATAATATGCTTTTTGTATCAGGAATGACTTCAATTTATTCACGTATAGTATACTGTCTCCCTTTCTTTAGCTTTAATATAATCAGGGATACCTATGGTTGTAATATTTTACAGCAGCAAAATGTGGGCTTTTTGTGATTTCTCCGCCATCCTTCGTTGATTTCTTACCGGTCTCATCAGGTAACTCTGTTATCGGGTCCGCTAACGCAGTTACTCATTAACCTTATTGATATCGAGTTACGGGTCTGTTTACCTTCAAGGGGATAATGAAATCAGCTCTAGTCACAAACCTTTAGTTTTCGGAAGTTCTTCATTAGTGTGATTTGGCATTAAATTTGGACAGAGAATTAAGGTATAATAGGTACTAGGCTAGGCGAGGTGGAGGCTATGTATGATGATATCTCAAAAGCCATGCATAGCTCCAGAACCTACTTCACCGTTGTTATGGGGGACTTCAACGCGAAACTGGGCAAGAGAGACGGTGACGAGCTGAGGGTGGGGCAATTTGGGGTTGGACGTCGGAACCACCGGGGCTATCTGCTGGCTGGTTTCTTGGAGAAGGAGGGACTCTACATGATGAACTCCTTTTTTAAGAAACGCGAGCACAGAAAATGGACTTGGATGAGTCCCGACGGTGCAACTAAAAACGAGATCGACTTCATCATGTCGACGAAGAGACATATATTCAACGATGTTTCTGTGATCAGTACGGTTAAAACCGGAAGCGATCACCGCTTGGTAAGAGGCACGTTGAATATATGTCCTAAGCTAGAACGCTCGCGACTGATGAAGTCTACGCTCCGTCCTGCACTCCATCTTCAAAACCCCGAGAGCTTTCAGCTGGAACTCCAAAACCGTTTCGATTGCCTAGGCGATGATGTGGACGTATTCAACGACGGGTTTGTGGAAGCTGTCCATAGCGCTGGGTCTAAGTTTTTTAAGGCCCAACGGACAAATAAGACCAGAAAGCTCTCAGACTCCACTCAGGAACTAATGGAAAAAAGGAGTGAACTGGTTCTACAATCCTCAGTTGATGCGACTTTATACCGGCAGCTCAACAGACGGATCTCTAAGTCCCTCAAACGCGATATGCGCCAATTCCGTACCAAGTGTATAGAAGAAGCCATCGAGCGGAACAAGGGCTCTAAAGTTTTTGCAAGGGATCTGTCTGTTGGGCAAAGCCAGCTCGCCAAATTAAAGACTGAGGATGGTAGAATCGTCACATCCAAATATGAGTTGCTGACTGAGATAGAGGGTTTTTATGGACAGCTGTACACGTCAACTAGCAGACCCGAAGTTGATCTAGCGGAAGACCTCAGAGCTAGACTGACCCGACACTACACAGAAGACATCCCGGACATCAGCCTGTGCGAGATTAGAATGGCTCTTGAACAGCTCAAAAATAACAAGGCACCTGGGGAGGACGGAATTACAGCTGAGCTTCTGAAGGCGGGTGGTAAACCGGTCCTTATGGCCCTTCAGAAGTTGTTCAATTCCGTCTTACTGGAAGGGAGAACGCCAAAGGCATGGAACAGAGGTGTGGTGGTATTGTTCTTCAAAAAAGGTGACAACGCTTTATTGAAGAACTACCGACCCATATCACTTTTGAGCCATGTCTATAAGCTGTTTTCAAGAGTCATTACGAATCGTCTTGCACGCAGGTTTGATGACTTCCAGCCTCCCGAACAAGCCGGGTTCCGAAGAGGCTTTAGTACCGTAGACCACATCCATACGCTTCGCCAGGTTATACAGAAGACCGAAGAATATAACCTGCCCCTCTGTTTAGCGTTTGTGGACTACGAGAAAGCCTTCGATTCGATCGAAACCTGGGCAGTACTACAGTCTCTCCAACGGTGCCAAGTCGACTACCGCTATATCGAGGTGTTGAAGTGTTTGTACAAGAGCGCCACAATGTCAGTCCGACTCCAAGACCAGAGCTCGAAGCCTATTCTGCTGCAGCGGGGAGTTAGGCAGGGAGATGTCATCTCCCCTAAGCTGTTTACCGCTGCACTGGAGGATGTCTTTAAGACTCTGGACTGGAGAAGGCTGGGTATCAACATAAACGGCGAGTACCTCACTCACCTTCGATTCGCTGACGATATAGTAGTCTTGGCTGAAACCTTGGAGGACTTAAGTACTATGCTCGTTGGTCTCAGTAAAGCCTCCGAGCGAGTTGGTCTTAAGATGAACATGGATAAGACGAAAATCATGTCAAATTCCCATGTAGCACCAACTCCCGTAATAATCGGAGACTTTACACTCGAAGTTGTAGACGAATATATATACCTAGGACAAACTATCCAGTTAGGTAGGTCCAACTTCGAGAAAGAGGTCAATCGTCGAATCCGACTCGGTTGGGCAGCGTTCGGGAAGCTACGACACATATTTTCGTCCAATATTCCGCAGTGTTTGAAGACGAAAGTCTTTGATCAGTGTGTGTTGCCAGTGATGACATACGGTACTGAAACATGGCCGCTTACAATGGGCCTCATAAGAAGGCTCAAAGTCACCCAAAGGGCAATGGAGAGGGCTATGCTAGGAGTCTCTCTGCGTGATCGGATTAAAAATGAGACCATCCGCAGCAGAACTAAAGTAACCGAAATAGCTCTCCGAATCGCTAAACTGAAGTGGCAGTGGGCGGGGCACATTGCGCGTAGAACCGATGGCCGTTGGGGCGGGAAGGTTCTTGAGTGGCGGCCACGTACCGGAAGGCGTAGCGTGGGTAGGCCCCCCACAAGGTGGACTGATGACCTGGTGAAGGTCGCAGGAGTCCGCTGGATGCGGGTGGCGCAGGACCGGTCATTGTGGCAATCTTTGGGAGAGGCCTATGTTCAGCAGTGGACGTCTTTCGGCTGATATGATGATGATGATGATGATGAGGTACTAGGCAGGTAAGCTGCACCATCTTGAATTATAATGCCTCATTTTTTTTAAGTTATCTACATATATCCCGTGGGTACCTGAAAGAGTTGAAATGAGTTGCTGGTCGTATTAACTTTTCATTATTCCTGGTCAAAAACATAAATATGTATGTTTCCTTTCTAAAAGGTTTACTTACCATCACTTACCTCCTTTCTTATAATGTTTGTTAGAAAATAGAGATACGCCAAATCTTTGAAAATCCTACATTTTGAAGCAGCTGACTCTGGCAGCCACCGAGCAAAATTTCAGGTTATCTAAAATTTGAAGACTCATCCGATCCATTTTCCTGGAAACCATCTTATCCGAAAATAATACCTTCGAAATTCGTAAACAGAACAATAAGCCGACATTATTATATTCTCGGACAATTCGAAATAAGCAGCTTAATACTTTATAAGCAATCGTTTCAGCGTCTGATTCTTTAATCAGAGCGCTGATTCAAAATTTACTTGTCTTGTATACTCTCTTGCCAAGTTAACTTTGCGTCCGTAAGATTGTATAAAAATCTAAGTTGAGCTCTAAAGCGCAGACAATAGTGCAGATTAGTTATTTTTGGTTTGCAAACTAAAGTTTGTAGCGGTGTAAGTGACAATAAAATGGGAGCTTAGCTCTCGAGGCCGTCTTCAAGTGGAACGGAGGGCGAAGCAGCCGCAACAACAAAGCTATACGCGTCTCTTTCCAGCTCGGCTAAGCGAGTTTTATTTCTTGTCCGTTTCCCCCTACATAATTTATTTTGAGCGGGCACACTTAAAAAATTGGCTTCGCGCGTATGTACAGACAAAATGGAGTTTGCGGGAGTACAGAAATAATAATATGGTAAATGATTTCATTTGAATTCCCGTTTTGCCGTAATCGTTGGGGGGTAATGGCGCGTGGGAGCGTCCTGTTTTCATTTGCTCGCTGAATTTATTTGGCACTTTATTGCCGCTGTTGACTTTTATTGCTTTCGCGCCATACATATTCAGTGTTGTCTGAAGGCTTCTGACTTTGTTTGCTATTGAGTTTTTGTAGAGTAGGAAATTAAATCCCATTTTTACTTATCTAATGGCGTTTTACGTATAGGTAGAGCACCGAGCTGCAGCATCATCATAGTGGACACTGGACATGCTACTACTATCGTCAACCCACTTAGTCGCTTACCCAGCGTGGAGATTATGGGCATTTATCTCGTAGATAATGCGTCCACATGCATAGGTAATACAAGAGGCCTTTGTCCAACAGTGGACTATCATATTACAGGCTAATGAAGCAGAGTAACCTCCACTATTAATAGTACTCCTCAAAGTTTTGACGATGGCTAGTTAATTTTGGTTCCTAAGAAAATTGTAGACTCTTTCGCAACTTAGCATAACATATCAAGGTAAAAGTCGATTTCTAAATATATATTTGCAGGTTGCAGTTGACTACCCCTTTCCTGGCTTTTATTACAATTTATCTGAAAATGACACAAAGTTGGTTAGTTTTGCCCGTCTCGAATAAACTAAATACTCGCTAAAGACGCTGAGTAACTGAATTCAATGTAACTAAGCATGTTTCCCCACTCAGAAAATCCAAAAGACCCATCCTAAAAGTAAACTAATGACTTAGAAAACCCAAAAAACAAGCAATGACTAGCACACTTAATAGTCCCATAATAACGACATTGCTTACGTAATTGTATCTATGCTTTGTGTCGACCCCTCGCCCTCGTGATTTATCGAAGAAAGCTTTTAAACCCTTGCGTCTGTTGTTCCTTTGTGCCATGGGTCATTGCCGGTGCTGGGATTTGCTCTATTAATTTAATGTTTCTTTTATGGTTTGCGGGAGTGAGATAAAAGTGTTTAAGTTACAAATAAAGATATTTAAGAGTCATCTTGTAGTAGTTCGAATGAGGTAGGTAAATCCACTTGTCAATAGGGCTCAAGAATTCATCGTCTGACAAGCAAAACTCGATAAACTCACTATAAAAACTAAACCACTTATAATATGATTGCTGTATCAGAACTGAGATTTCAAGTAGGTATTTGTTACTTAGTGAGTTTTGCTTGTCATCCGACGAACATTGTCTGCGTATTTTAATAGTAATTTATGAAATATAGTTGCCGATTTCTAATAATGAACATTTGACAGTTTAGAAATGAGCCTTATACAGGGTGGTTATGAGTATACCGACAGACTATACCAATTAATTTTTGATGTATGTCATTTTCGGACAAAAATAATATTATTATAATTTTTTTTTGTGGTACAGTAGAACCCGCTTAATACGATCGCGTTTAATACGATTTCCCGCATAATACGACCTTTTTTGCAGGTCCTTGTAAATTTAAGTAGTTTTTCCTACATTTTTACACGGTTAACTCGATTAACGTCCCGTTTAATACGCTATCGGTAACCCAATTTACATTGACGCAAAGTATATTATTTACTGATAATTGTAGGCGAAACGGTTATGATTTTATCATACCAATTTAATATTACACTGAAAATAGCTATATTAGCGACTGCTCCTCCTTTGTAGGTATCTTTGTTAGTTTGTTACACAGATCAATCGACCAGCAAAGTTCTTCTCATGCATCCACAGGTGCAACTATTGTAGATTTTTTTTCATACATTTAGTTATCTAGGCATCAGACTCAATTAAGTAATGCGACAAGCAAAAAATATTAAAAACTAATAATTTATTATAACAAATACTAAAATTATATGGGATTTCTTCTTCCCGCATGATACGATTTCCCGCTTAAGACGCGTTTTCGTTTTTTGTTTGGTCCCAACAAAATCGTATTATCGGGGTTTCACTTTTGATATTGTTTATACATGACCAATAATAAATTGTAGGGAAAGATTTTTTAAAGGGTTTTTAAAATATTTTTTTTAGTACAGATGGTGACTTTTTTAGGCTCCAGTGCGAGAAGTGCGTCGCACGAGACATGTGCAAAAACGAAATTCGTAACTCGTGTCGATTTAAAACATCGCCACTCTTTTCAAATTTCATGTTTTTTGCACTTGTGTCGTGCAGGCATTTTCCAGTGACATGATGTAAATAGTTTTTTTGAAAAACATCCCTAAAACTAAGCCGAATCCAGATACACCTTTCAAATTTGTCGGGTTACTAATATTATCCACCCTATATATATAACGTTAAGAGAATCGGAAAAATTGTGAGTCTTATTCTCATATTAATAAGGATTAATCTATAACAACTGTCAAAAGTTCCTTTTTCAGAAATCGGCAACTATAAGTGGGCTATTTCTGCACGAGTGCTGCGTGTGAAGCGCGAGTGTTTTAAACCGACACGAATTTAATATAAACAGCTAAAAAACATTTTTTAGTACAGATGGTGTACTTTTTAGGCTCTAGTGATAGAAGTGTGTCATTTTACGTCAGGTTCAAAACTTCGGAGGGCCACCTGTACTAAAAAACGTCGTACGAGATACGTGTAAAAACGAAATTCGTAACTCGTGTCGATTATAACACACTCCCTATCGGTCGTGTTTTAAAACATCGCCACTCGTTTTGTATTTCATGTTTTTCACACTTGTGTCGTAATGTACCTACTATTTTAACTTAAACGATTTTATTGTAAACAGACATAGTAATGTTGTAGATAAATGTACTGAAAGCTAAAAACTAATTCAATATGTATTGATTAGCCTAAAATTAAATCGAGGGGCACGTTAATATATCACGCTAAGTACACATGTCCTACGATTTTATTTTTGTAATTTTTTTTGTTATTCAGATTTTGTTTTTGTATACAGTGTGTTTCCATGATCCGAGCTTTTACGAAAATGGGTAATAATACGCATTACTAGCAATCGATTTCAAGTACTAACGTTTGACAAATAATTAAATTACTTAACCGTACAATTAATTTTATTTCCTCCGAACGATCAATGTAACGCGTGTACTGCGTCTTAGTTGTCAAACGTTGTGAGTGGCTGCGATCTGTCATTGTCAAGTGCAAATTAACGATTCATTTTGAAGTACATTGCTTCTCAATTAACTTTTCTTAGAAAGTTAATTACTTTTAAAATTAGCATTTTGAATCGAATAACGTTCACGGTTTGGCTAGAAATCTGCACCGCATTCCTCGATTTCGATAAAAGCCATTATCATAGACACACTGTATATAGTGCACTGTATTCTACTTGTCAAGCCCTTTCATTTGATAGGTACTAGCGATGTAACGAATATTCGCATTCGCGAATATTCGCATGTTTTAAAATATTCGCATTCGTATTCGCATTCGCAAAAAATTTACTAGGTATCTATCGATATTTTTATCTAATTATTTCGTTCACTTAAGGCAACAAGTACTACATTCTAAAGTTGACCTTAATGCCTAGATGTCTAGGTACAAAAACATGCGACTCTAAAAATGATATATTTTAACTGAAAGATGAATAAAACGTTATATTTCAGTATTTTCAGTTAATAAAATACAAATGATACGTATAATTAAACAAAACAGTCGTGGCGATTGCGAAGACGGTGACCCCTAGTAGCTTTGGAGTCAAACTAATCGGTTAGTTTTGAATTTACTTCTGAATACTAAGTATTCAGTATAATAGGTATTTCTGGTAAAATGTCCCTAAATGTCACTACTAAATACTTCATTAACCAAAGATATTGACGCAAAAGGACTTATTCTTTGCGTTTCATTGCGCCTGTGCAATATTTTTGGATTTTGATTGAATGTTTATTATTATTTTCAACTTTATTGCACAATATTGCACATACAAAAAGAGTATAAATGGCGGACTTAATGCCTTTAGGCATTTTATACCAGCAATGTATGTATAATTGTATAGGTATGTATAATACCCAATATTCGCATTCGCATTCGCATTCGCCAATATGAATCGCAAATATTCGCATTCGCATTCGCGAATATTCCTAAACCGATATTCGTTACATCGCTAATAGGTACCCATATTGATGGAGTTGAAAAACAAAGTTATTCACCATTTTGTAGCGGCGGCCATCTTAGATTTTGTTTTGATATAGATATAGTGCACTGTATTCTACTTGTCAAACCCTTTTATTTGATACCCATATTTATGGGATTAAAAATAGTAGATTGTACAGCAAGGGCATAAAGTGGCCCATTTTTAACCGAGGCATTTTTTTTTAATTTTCTACCTGTGATTAGAGTTTCAGTTGCACGGTTTTCTGCCAAGTCAAACATTTCGGAGCATTTTTGAACAATAATCGATATCTTTTTTTTTTTTTTTATACCACGTCGGTGGCAAACAAGCATACGGCCCGCCTGATGGAAAGCAGTCACCGTAGCCTATGGGCGCTTGCAACCCCAGGGGTGTCACATGCGCGTTGCCGACCCAATAAGAACTTGTACACTCCTCTTTTGAAGAACCCCATACTGTAGTCCAACGGGAAAACCTCGGCAGGGAGCTCATTCCACAGACGGACCGTCCGCGGGAGGAAGTTCCTCTGAAACCGCACGGTGCGCGACCATTAATAATAATAATTATTATTATTTATTTTTATTTATTATTATTTAATGTAATTTACTAAATTTAATGAAAGAAAATAAATAATTCTAATAATGTACTTAATATACCTACATAAAATAATACATATAACAAGTTTTGTTAGCTACACTATTATATTGCTCAATAAAATTGTGCAATATTTTAGCTGTTTTGGCTGTTGGGACCGATTAAGGCCTTAGAAAAAAAATACTTTTATGCTCTAGACCATAAAATGCGATTTTATGTCGTCTACGCACGACATAAAGGTGCACTTTTTGAGCATGAGAAGTGAAAAAATAGTTTATATCTACCTACACCATTTTGTAGCAGCGGCCATGTTGGATTTACAATGATACTGAATGTACCTACATAATTGTATTGTCACCAGAACCAAAGGGGTATATCAAATTTCAGATAAATTAGTTGACAGAAAGAGGGTAAAATTTCAATTACTAAATTTGACCCAAGAAAACAAACGCTAGGTAAATAAAACCGTTTAATAAAAAATAAAAAAGTTTAATGTGATGATTCTTGAGTTTGCATGCTTGTCTAAGCACATTCATCATTATGTCAGATCATATTTTTCTAGAATAAGGAATGTTAAGAAGATATTTTCCGATTTTTTGAAGCGATTATTTTCAAATAAGTACCTACCTATTTATATTAACTCAACCCTCTCATGCATTAGGTACCAAACTATACTATACGCATTTGGTGTCGCCCGGCCTTTACCCTTACCTTACGGCTTCCAAATAATATGAAACTGTAAACAGTACTGTTATCGACATCTAGCGGACGCGATGAACAAATATTTAGAATGCTATGGGCGCGAAGACATTTTGATAATAATTGTGTAAGACAAATAAAAATAATCACATTGATTAACGAAGAACCTTTCACAATATCAATAATAATTTAAAGGCAGCCTAATTATTTACTTATGGATAATTTCTGATTTCTGAACTTGGCAATGAAAATAATAAAGTGCTGCCACCTGTCCAATATCGCACTTACTATTTGGCGAAAACGACAAAGCAGACGGAAAAGTGGTATGTTTTGCAACTAATAATTCACTTTAATTAATAAAGTTACTTAAATTCTTGTAAATATTTACTTAAAATTATTAAAATATTTTTAATAGGTGTTTTTGATGCTTTTGTAATGCATTTATTACAGGACAATTGAATTCATTATAATTACCGCCAAAATATGGCGGCGTTGCTGCCATTTTGTGAACCCCGCTACAGGAAGTGAGTGTTGTAGGTGCTACGCAGGCGCAAATTGACCTTTCGGTTGAAGAACCCGTCGGTCACATGTGAGTGTCGATAAATATCTTAATTTTATCGTGAATCCTTTTTAAAACGTTGTGATTATTGTTTTCGTAAGTATGTTACATGGTGCCGATTTTTTCGTGAAAATAGGGCGGTTTGCTGGTGTGGTTTTTGTGTAAATATCGAAAATAAAATAGCACCGCGGCGCCGGCACGTTTGTCAAACGCTATTTTTTTCGTTATCTCTTTTATTCAGTGTGATTGAACTCACACGTATCTGCTACAAGTTTTATGTGATCAAAAGCCCTGTGTAATTCGTTGAAAAGGTGTGTGATTGTTAATTATAAAGTGAATCAGTTCGAAGACATGCCCAAGATGTCCCTTCGCCTCTCGCCACATGTTCGGGAGACCACACGGCCGGGCTCGTGTTTTCGCCACACCGATTCAGGCCTGATTTTATTGTTCCTATTGTAAAATTTAGCTATATTAATGATATTAAGTGATAACTTCATTTTCATAATATAAATCTAAACTCCACAGAGCGTACAAAGGTTTACTTTGGTTTGCGCTAGGTGGGGTTAAGCCGTCAAATTTGCCATACCATGAAAATTGCAATCTGGGGCTAAACTCGCACGTATAGGTTAGTTATTTATTGTGTTTGACTTTGTTCTTTCGAGTAATTTATTTTGCGTAAGCATTTTGTTGTGTTAAAAAGGCCACAACGTTATATTTATATCTGTGAGTTCGTTCACGTCTGTGTAACGATTTTGTCCACAGTGGCTATCATTACAATACTATCTAAGCATATGGTGTGTTGTACACTTATACATGTCTATAGTGATTTTCCTCAGACATGAATCTCATAACTAATTCATTTTCGTTTAAAATTATGACTTTATTGATCTGGTTTTACTAGGGCTGTATTGTTTGACAGGACCAACATGTTACACATGGCATAGTAAGTCTATTGGATGACAGTAGTTTCATTGTTCTTACACTAGTTCTGCACGCTGGTACCAAATACTATCTAATATCAAGTGCCTTTAATTACATGTGCCATTTTAATAAAATAATTTTTGAAATATGTGTCACTTACACAACAAAGAAATTGTTTCAACATTGGCATATAATGGATACTAAATTATTTATACTAATGTTACTAAATTAATTGAAAGTCAATGCGAGCCCATAGAGTCGCAGGTGCAGTTAATACTGTTTCTGTGCTGAGGGTACTCGAACATAATACCCCAGTCCCGACTATGCGTCTCATCACACCTCTGTGTTGTGGGATCACCGTACAGGGATACATTTACATAGCTATCGGCCATGTTGAAGATAAGGTTTTTATGTAGGTATAGTCCCACTGTCATTGTAAGATTCTTATTGTGGATTTTCTAACCCAACTCTCTTCTTAAATAGAGGTTTTGTTCAATAAAACAGGATATCATGTCTTGGTCCTGAAAGTGTTAAGAAAGTGAACAGCTTACCTTATTTCATATCGAATAAAGTAAGAAATTGAATTAACAGCATTTATTTCTCATATAGATGTTGTTGATATTCAATATATGTTTCATGGGTTAAAATTTGCTTGTTGAAAACACCATGCTAATCATGAAAGTTTTGTTTCTGTAAATTGTCTAGAATTTGTATCTTTTACTGAAAAAGTACAATGACCCCAAGATAAGTATATTGTCTGGTCCTTTCCTTTTTATAAATCCACTTGCTCCAGAGTCTAGACCTTAGAGTTCATTGACTTTGGGTCAATAACCTTTGAGATTTTTGGCACAGGTGTGACTCACACATTACAGTTTATTGCCAAGGTTCTAATAATTAGATGTTAGTTACAATGTACTTGACATACCTTGACTGATGTACTTCAGATTTTATCACTTGTGTGATAGGTAGTTAGTTTAACTGGGCTGTAGCCCTATTCCAACCATCCAAGCTCCTCCATGAAACTCTGTGTTTCAGGTTGCTGAATGCCTCTTTTAATGTATTTTGAGTGCCTAAGTGCCTATTCCTGTATACCTCTACCTGTTTACATTCTAGAAGAATGTTTTGCTGTTTGCTCCTCTTCCATGCAGGCCTATGTGCATAGGACTATCTTTTTTGGCCTAATTGTGCAAGTGTTTGTTTTATGTGTTGTCCCATATTTCTGTGGCTTATAAATCTCATTGTTTTGGTGCCATTTCACACAACGAAATTAAAATTCAGGAATATGACTAGAAATCCAGAACCATGCAACATTGATTATTGTTCCATTTTTTCAAAATAAAAATTGGAACCATGAAACATCATACTTATTTTATGCAATTCATTCATAACTTGAAGTTACCATTGTTTTTTTTTTATTTCATCTCTTAATCATAGACTGTCATCTTATTTATACTATAAAATTTTGAATTTCTTATTGAAAGGCAAAATGTTTATTTCACAGATCACTCCAGACCGTAGTTAATACTCTACCACAAAATGGGTGACATTGAGGACACACACTTCGAGACCGGGGACTCCGGAGCTTCTGCTACCTTCCCCATGCAATGCTCTGCCCTCCGCAAGAACGGCTTCGTCATGCTCAAAGGTCGCCCCTGCAAGATTGTTGAGATGTCAACCTCCAAGACTGGAAAGCACGGACATGCTAAAGTCCACTTGGTCGGAATTGATATTTTCAACGGCAAGAAGTAAGTGTCCAATTTACACTTTGCTTTGTTATCGGTACTTACCCCCTTATTCATCTCTTATTTTATTAGTCTTCTATACATGTTGATAAGATCGAAAGGGACAAACAGCTTAATAAGACAGAGATGTTTATGAATAAGAGAATTATAGATTAACAATCTATAATAAGGTTAGTTCCTAACAGATCCTTTAATTTTTAATAAATAGCTACCAAATTTAGACATTGGTGGCTAGGCTACACATATTTGTGAAAACAGTTCTATAGATAGATATAAATAGGTTTAATTGGAAATATTTTTAAATGCTTTAAAGACTAAAATCCATATAGCTGTAGCTCACTGGTGTAGTAATGTTGGATGGGAACACAGTCTTATTTTCTGTTTTGTCTAATTGCGTCATTTGAAAATTAAATTATTTATTTTGTACATGTTTAGTCCTTTTTGGATCACAGATAGAAGGATATGGGGAGGTTTTATGGTGGTGAAATTGAAAACCTTGGCGTAATTGTTATAAGCATGACATGCTTGCAAATATGCCAAAAATTAAGGACATTGTCCTTAATTTTTGGCAGCTTTACAGGCCTAATTTGATTTAAATCAATGCCACATTGGGGTCTGCCTTAGTAACAATGTAGGTATAATGTAATATGCCAAATTTATCAAGTAAGGTCAGAGGTTTAATTTCTATGATAAGTGGAAATAGCAAAATAAACTTATATCAATCTCATGCCAACTAGATTAGGTATACCTTAAATACACAGTAGACCTTAGATTTTGATTAAGTATTCATATTTGGGAATCAACCTTAGAATGCTTATTTCCATTTCATAGTATTTTGAAGTGATGGAATCAAGTAACAGATGACATCATGCATGAGGTTTACTTTATAAACATGACGTGTCTTGCCTACGTTGTAGGTAGTCACAAAAATGTCTATTACTATAAATTCCCTTATCTAGGTTAGGCTGCTATTATTTTTTTTTTTAAACTAAAACTGTTATCACTTGTCACTCTGCGTGTCGTGACGTCACACATTCGCCTTCTCATGAATATACAAGTAGGTAACTGAACGGCATCCGTCCTTCAAGAACGCTTGTCAATAAGCCCTTATAAATATACTAGTGACTAATGTTTTCTTTAAGCGTGTTGCAAGTTTGCATTCTAAATTCGTTAATATGATAGGAGGTTAAACAATTTAACGTACGAGTAAAAACATTATTGAAAAAGTCTTTCTAATAGCTTTAAAATTGCTACTTATTGTAGACAAAGGGTATAATCGTCTATCAAAGAAAATCCGATACACGCATATAATTGTTAATAATCAGTATGACTTAAATCATAAGTGAGCCTGAGTATCTATCAAATCACCAAATATGTAAGATTTCGAGTCTGTTTTAGTTTAATTGACTTGTATATGCATCACATCAGTTTTTGTACAGTCAGGGGCAAAAATATATATACAATTTTAAACCTTATACTCCGGACTTAAGTAAAAAAGTGTATAAATATTTTTGCCCTTGACTGTACCTTAGATACGAGCCCATAGAGTCGCAGGCGCAGTTAATACTGTTTCTGTGCTGAGGGTACTCGAACATAATAACCCAGTCCCGACTATGCGTCTCATCACACCACTGTGTTGTGGGATCACCGTACAGGGATACATTATTAGTATTACTTATGAGTTTGTAACCGTCAATGCTTTATTAACATTTCATGGCAACTGTAAAATGAATATTGCAAGCATTTGTAGTCACCATCAATAGCAGTTGCGAATAATATGAACAAACCTGGTAGGTATTTAATTGTTTTTACTTTCAAATCTATGCCATGATACTGTTAAATCCATATGTTCAATTCAATCGACATATCACTACAATATCCTGAACCATTACAACAATAAAATAGCACTACATTGTGGATATTTCTTTGAATGGTTTGTTAAAATAATTCGCAACTTCTATTGATAGCTACTTTAGATCTGCAATTATGTTGTATTACATAAATATAAATAAATAATAATAAATATCTTGGGAAATCTTACACAAATCGACCTAGTCCTAACCCAGTCCCGACTATGCGTCTCATCACACCACTGTGTTGTGGGATCACCGTACAGGGATACATTATTAGTATTACTTATGAGTTTGTAACCGTCAATGCTTTATTAACTTCGATTTCATGGCAACTGTAAAATGAATATTGCAAGGATTTGTAGTCACCATCAATAGCAGTTGCGAATAATATGAACAAACCTGGTAGGTATTTAATTGTTTTTACTTTCAAATCTATGCCATGATACTGTTAAATCCATATGTTCAATTCAATCGACATATCACTACAATATCCTGAACCATTACAACAATAAAATAGCACTACATTGTGGATATTTCTTTGAATGGTTTGTTAAAATAATTCGCAACTTCTATTGATAGCTACTTTAGATCTGCAATTATGTTGTATTACATAAATATAAATAAATAATAATAAATATCTTGGGAAATCTTACACAAATCGACCTAGTCCCACGGTAAGCTCAATTAAAGCTTGTGATGTGGGCACCAGGCGACGATATATATAATAGATTACTTAAATACATAGACAGCCATGACCAAGGAACAAACATTTGTGATAAATAAATACACAAAGAATGCCCTCGCCGGGATTCGAACCCGATTACATGTTAGATAGCTTAACCTTTTGAAGCGGTAGGGCCTCTACCGCCTACTTCCATCGTAGAAATATTCTACAGCCGCTTCATATCTAACCACTCACCCTCTCCACAGATACGAAGATATCTGCCCCTCCACCCACAACATGGATGTTCCCCACGTGAAGCGCGAGGACTACCAGCTGACCGACATCTCTGACGACGGCTACTTGACCCTGATGGCCGACAACGGTGACCTCCGCGAGGACCTCAAGATCCCTGATGGTGACTTGGGCACCCAACTCCGCTCGGACTTTGACAGCGGCAAAGAGCTGCTGGTGAGTTTAGTTTTTCTTTTTGCCAGACTACTTTTTTTTTCTAGCCTATATTGATGTCCCACTGCTGGGCAAATGCCTCACTGGATCTCTATGACTCCCGATTTTGTGCTTCCTCTGGCCTGGTCAACGAATAATTTGCTCTACTTTTATTATTAGGAAAGTGCAAGTCATGCTAGAAAGTTTAAAATTACTTGTATGAAATTGAAAATTGTACATTGTAATAATATCTTAGTTGACGCGAAAAACATCAAAAGAAAAACAAACATTTTTTAAATAAATTTATTTATCACCATGTAAAAAAATTACTATTGCAAGAAATGCATTGTGTAAATATTTTCTGACTCAATTTGAACATCTTAAATTGTCCTATGTTCGAGTATAGAGTCTCTGACATGCTTTCATGGTATGTTGGTGCTAAATTTACTCGAAAATCAACCTCCGCCTTTTACCTGGGCTAGTGTTTTATTCACTAGTTATATGGATCTTAGGCTAAGAGTACATTGAGTAATGAATTCAGCCCATTTATTTATTCTGTTGTTTCTCTGAATATAATAATACTAAATCTGTCATATTTGGCACTCGTCCAACCCAACAGACTAAAGTTTGGGCAGCAAACTTGTAATCTGATAAGTAAATATCACCTTGAATTCCTGAATGAGCAATATCACCTTTTTAACTTTATCATAACAACTTACTGTTATCAAGCACAGGTTGACAAATTGAACATGATAAGGAAACCTTCCTTACATAGATATAGCTTAGTAGATACAAATCCGGAATAGATTTACAGTTATTTCTTTATCAGTCTAATGTTAGTAGTAATCCCTTGTAATTATTTATTTTAGACTTTCAGCTATTGTTAATATGGAAGCCTAATATCGGTTTTCTTGTTTTTTCCAGTGTACCGTGCTGAAATCCTGCGGCGAGGAGTGTGTGATCGCAGTTAAGGCAAATACGGCTCTCGACAAATAAACAACCACTCACATCAATAGGGATATAACAAGCGTATAATTTTTTTTACAATCAAACAACTCTTACATAAATGTAAAACATAATATTATGTATAATTTAACGTAAAATATCGTGGCGCGGCGCGGGAAGGCACTTCGTGTCCATCCGGGAAGTTCGCTCCAACAACGTCGCACGAGATCATGTCGGACACGTCTCGGACCCGTCGCGCGGCCGGCGGTGATCGTGTGCACATCCGTCATCGGCAGCCGTCCGCTTGTATTAAGGATTCGAATCTAGGGGCATTGTTGTAAATGTAGAAGCCGTAATCGGGCCTCTAGACCCTCTCTGGAGAAGCTATCGCTCGAGTCGCCGCCGCGAGTGGCCGCGGGGACGACCAGCGTCGTCGGTGGTCGCGGTCGTCTCTCGGGGGAGGGTGGGAAGGTGACTGGCTGTCGCCACGTGTGCACTGCGACGTATCCGCCACATACGAAGCCCCGGCCCGCGACACTCCCGCGCCGCGCGAACCGGAACTTCTCGTTTGTTTGTTATGTTTGTTCTCTTTTCGCTTCATCGTCTAATTTAAACGTTACGTGGCGCTCCGAAAGTTTGTGGATCGACATCGGTGTGATGAATTCCATGTGGTGGATATTAAATGTTTTATAGTGATTTATAACCTGACGAAAAGACGGACGCAAACGTGAAGTTATTACCATATTTTAATGCTAAATTAATTAATACATAAAAAAATCAAGAAAAACGATAAAAAAATAGAAATAAAGGAAATTCTTGAATGAGGTGTGTGATTCTTTGAGGCCGTCGCGAGGCGGTGGTCGCGCCGGTGACGTTATATCCCTTCATGTGTAACACTTGCCATCTGTTCAAATAGTACGCCGAAGCTTACTGCCGCGGGCCATAGACCCCCCTTGCGCTAAATCGATGACGAAGACTGACGAACTGTTGACTGTGTGCTGCCGCGCTCAAGTACTTCCACGGAACTCCCGCACGACTCTGACTTTATACTGACATCTGAAGTTTCTAGAGGCGACATCACGGAGCACCATCTCCTCAGTCAAGACTGAAAATGCATTTTGTAGAAGAAGTATTGATTTTGTTTTAATATAAGGAAATAGAACAATGTTGATAGAATTGTGCTCATCGGCCTTCCCTTGCTCTCTTTGTTTGCATATTTGAACACATGAATTGTTACACATCACTCGAGTGGGTCGCGTTTGCCTAACGTATTAATTAAATTTCTTATTGGCACGGCAGATGCCTTCGACTCTAGACCAAGCGTCTGTTATTTATTATAAAATAACATCAATAAAATTGTCATAGACGATATGATATACGAAATTAATGTAAGGTAAGGCCCTATAGGAGAGATATTTTTTTATGCATTCAACTAAATTCGTACATCGCAAGTTGTAGAGTTAACTTTAGGCTGTTACATGACAGGTTTAACTGTTTATGTTCCGATTACTGTACATTACTTTCGAAATTGCATAATCGTTATTGTTGGTGAAGTTTTTATACTTAGCAGCTTTTAATCAGGTTTTTATTTTATAAAACCCTTTGGTATTTGTAAAGACATCGGGAGGTGTAAAATAAAACACTTAAGTCCAAAAGAACTTTTCTTTCTGTCGCGAACAGTCCCTCCCTGCCACTTGGGAATGTAAAATCCTATGGGAATTCTCTTTTATACTATCTAATATTTTAGAATGAACACGCATTAAATGTGAGGAATCTTTTTGTGCCGATTTAGGAAATAATTATTGGTGCACATTAAGTTATCTTTAGGAATATAATTCTCTACTCACACGGTCTTACATCTATTTCTGTAAAGCAAGTTATGGAATTTGACTGTTTCTTGGGCAACTCGGTTAACTTTAGAGTTGCTTGTTACCACAAAATGCTCTTTGGAACTGTCTAATTTTATCGATGCTTGTTAATATAACATTGAAAGTATAATTATCAGGGAAATGGAAAGCTGGGAATGATTACTGTGTGTGCTGATACAGCACTTCAGTTAAGAGGAATGAAGACCTTGTGGTTAAGAGATGAGTAAAGACACTTAAATGTGCGAATTTTATTTAGATATCTTAAATATTTTTTTATAACGGGGCGTAGGTCGGGTTGAAAACGTGTGATGGTAAAGAAAGTAGTCGTGTATATACGTAAGATTGGAAACACAACTGAATAAAGATATCAATAAACCAATAAGGAACTAAACGTATTGACTGGTCACGTATGTCTATGTGCAAACACTACCGAATTACATTGCAATGGCCAATAACTAATGTAAATGCAGTTATAAGTATTTAACAAGTCTGTCGAAATAAATCTGTACAAAACGAACGACCGCGCGTTATTCATTGTAGATTTGGTTTTGATTTTATCATTTATTTTTTCCCCTTTTTGATTTATTAAATAATTGGTTGAATTTAATAATCATATAGAGTTAGTGAATTCTTAAACTGCAACAGATTTAAAGCTCGAGAACAGCAATGAGCGGGAACTACGACTAAGGTAAGCGTACCAATGCTTGATGCTGCACTGGTATTTGATATGAGTAAGGTCAGTGTCGGTAAGTCCGGCATATTTTTTTGTAAGGAAAGTCCGTCATATGAGTCTTATTATATTGTTGAGTTAGGGGTGGAAATCAGTTGGAAGACAGACTTTCCTGATAGACGGGTCTTACCCGTATTGACCTTATTTGTCAAAGTAGCATGGAAATAATTGTTTTGTTAATTGCATGACCTTGATAACAATTTATTCAAATTTGAATTCTGAACATGTCAGGTCAATAGAGTCGAGTATACATGATGGATATTTACATCACTATGCAATTAAGGGTTAAAGGCAGAGCCACACCAGATAAGTGTCTAGTACGTGCGCGTGTGCGTATTAGCATAAGAAATATCGTAGTACATGGCACACTGCTTGCAAGTTAGGCCCGGCAACGACATTGGTCTAAAGGTGCGTTTAAACCAAAAGAGCATTCGCTGTTCTAGCGCCCGTTCTAAGAAATCAACCAATCACGTTTTGTGTACCGATCGAATTTCGTAGAGTGGGAGGTTAGAATAGCGAATGCTCTTTTAGTTTAACCGCACCTTAAGGCAGCTTTTCATGTGTAAATACGACGTAAACTCAATAAAATTCCATTCTACACTAGGTACAACCTGGTTTTATGACAAGTGTGTTGTACCTACAAATTCCGAAATCATTTTTTTTTACATGTTCGCTTCCGATACTGTTCCACTAAAGTACCTTTGCCTATCGAAATTATCTATGCCAGTGACACGCATATTTATGTAGCTGAATAATTTCTACACTTTTATGCCAGCGACACAACAGTTGTGTCAAAAAGAGCACTACCTAATTGACATACCTGGGATAACTGGGGGCAAGTTATAGGGATTTGATATCGATTAAAAAGATGTCGATATAATTATAATAAAAGATATGCTTATTGAACATTCTCGATTACAGTACAGAGGTTAAATGTCATAATTATCTGATATCGGGCCTGTTCACATAGTAAAAACTAGAGTGCAGATGTCATTTTGATAAATTTAACTATTGATATTTTAATATTAATTGTATATTTTGAAAACTATTTTAAAATAAACGCGTAACTCTCCGTTTAAAGTTATTTTTTATTTTAATTGAAGAGTAAGTACCTAATATGTATTTATGCCGAATAACATTTTGATGTTGTCATTCACAGTAACATCGATATATTTTTAGTCGATAAAATATTTTCCTACATCACTTTCGTATAAATGCCCCGAGTTATCCCAGGTATGCTAATTGAGAACATCCTCCTTTTTTGGGTTCCGTAGCCAAAATGGCAAAAACGGAACCCTTATAGTTTCGCCATGTCCGTCTGGTCTTGTAAACGTTCGTATTACTATAGGAGTAAGAACTTGATTGATGCTAGTGGCATAGGATCAGGAATGTGTGTCGACGGCATAGGGGTCCCGATGGGTCCTTAACCTATTCGCCGCCGCGTGAAAAATGATAGCTACCCACACCAAGCAACAAATTGCACGTACATACCCACAGATAAATTTATATGTCTATGTACATACCTGACAACTTTACAGAAGGCGAGTTTTGTAACTGTGTATCAAATGAGGGTTTTCTCGAAAACGTAAGCAACTAGTTGGCGCCACTTAGCTGTGAGGTCCCGCTAAGAAACAATTATCTAACTCGAAAGAAAAAATAACTAGGAGATATTTTTATTTTTTTATGTAATTCTATTAACTCGTACAAAAAATTTAAACACGATTATAGCTCTCAGAATTTAGACAAGTTTCTGGAGTCAAGTTTGTATTTTCTATGGTAAATAAACAAAAAAAAAAAAGAAAAAGAAAACCCTCATTGTTGGCGCATGCCGCACGACATGTTCGGTCTTCATATAAAGTCATTGGCGGTGGTGAAAGGGTCAAAAACAAGTCATAAAAGTGAGTATTTTCGGAAGCCCTGATCATAATAAAGGTACCTAAGCAGTAGAAATTGTAAACAATTTGGTGACCAGTAATATATAGTCGATCGAAGATTTAGGAGATTTTATCTCGGGTTTGTATGCGGAAGGTAAATGCGTTTGACAGCCAGGCATGCTGTCTCACATGTCTTCACTTGATGAATAAACTCTAGCATTGACCTATGATAGCACCTAGGCATACCTAAGAAGGCCACATAACTGACATAACTGTACAGTCAGCAGCAGATATTGGTTAGCGGGTAGGGTGTTCACAATGATCTTAACACACTCTTATAGTCTTAGCAATAAGGTCGTGCGAAGTTCATTTTGAACACCCTGCCCGCTTAGCAATATCTGCTGCTGACTGTACAGTTACAGTGTACAGTGGTCGCGCACCGTGCGGTTTCAGAGGAACTTCCTCCCGCGGACGGTCCGTCTGTGGAATGAGCTCCCTGCCGAGGTTTTCCCGTTGGACTACAGGCCTACTACCGCGAAAATCGAAATTCGTAATTTTCGAGGATTTTTCTGTCACTCTATCGAAGGCGTCATTAGAGTGAGCGAGACAAATCCTCAAAATTTACGAATTTCTTTTTTCGCGGTAGGGCCGCAGTATGGGGTTCTTCAAAAGATGAGTGTACAAGTTCTTATTGGGTCGGCAACGCACATGTGACACCCCTGGAGTTGCAGGCGCCCATAGGCTACGGAGACTGCTTTCCATCAGATGTGCCGTATGCAGGCGCGGATCCAGGATTTCATTTAGGGGGGGGGGCACTCGCGTTAAAGGATACAAAAATTTAACTCAAAAATATAACAAAATAAAATATTATATTAATTGACCACAACAAATACTAACAACACATGTAAATACACAAATACCTATTCTAATTAAACAGAATCAAACGACAATAAGAGTGTGAAGAGTGTCTAGTGAATATCAATCATGCCAAACTTTGGACTCAAAAGATAACTTAAGACTTAAAAATCTGTAAACTTTAGTAACTACAGATATAATATGTATTCTGACAAGTTCCACAATCATTTACATTTAGAGCATTACAACCTACTCACCGTCATAATATCACTTAATAATAATTAATTATGTAGCCTCTATTTGCCTGGTGCTAGAGCCCGAGAATCAGCAGGTGTACAAAACTGAAAAATTATCCAAAGGGCCTCTACATGGGATCCATATTCCCACGCGAGCCTATCAAAAGACCGGGGTTTATAAGGTGAATCCCCGAGAGATTAAAATAATTACAGGTTGCTCGCAAGCATTGCGAGAGATTTTGTCCACGTATTCTGATGTGAAATGTCACCAAAAATATTTATATTTTTTTTATTTCAACATTGCTAGTGTCAAATCGTAGTAAAATTAGTGAACGGCTTTTTTTCATTTCCTTTTTTATGACAGGCTGTTTCGTTAAGTGTTTTCATATTTTTCATTTTAAGGCATGGTTTTATTAGAACACATTGTGGTAGCATTGTAATCAAAAATAAGTTTTATGACAAGTTACGACGACAAACTTATTTCGAAAAAGTTTGATTTTCACTGAAACCAAACCGAATCCAGGTAATTTTATATACAATAAGTACACTACAACTTTGTGAGCTCAAAAATATCTGAAAATTTACTATAATGTTAAAACAATATAAGCTATTTGTGAGCGCTGTGGTCACTTCGTTAATATTTTAAAACAATTGAAAGGATGTTGCGTAAGTACTTAGTTATGTTTTTGGTAAGAAACAGAGATCAATTATTTTTATAATTTACAAATTAAATTCTAATCTTTTGCGCCCCGATTTAGCAAATCTTGATATTACTGACTCTACATTTACGGGAATGTGCCTATGTATACACATCATAGCAAGTCCGAGTAAACGGTTTTCGGTCATGGTGGACCTTAAATATGTTTTAAGTCTGCGCAATGTGGAGAAAGACCTTTCAGCAGATGCATTAGACACCGGCAATGTGGCTAGTATGAGCACCAGTTTATTTATCAAAGGAAATGTATCTGCATCACAGAAGGTCAAAGTATCGAGGGCAGTGTCAGGAAGATGAATTTCTCGTGCCTTTTCTTGGAGCCATTTTTCACGCCACAACAATAATTCGTTGGAAAGAAGTAAATTGTGACATCCTTTATCTGAAGGAAGAAGTGAACCGAAGCGCTCGAGGACGGATCTTATGGCCGTATCGGTTTTGTCTTGGTCTTGAGAATATTTAATTACATTTTCAGGCATAAAGATGGATAGCTGAAACACGTCCAACGTTTCGACCGAAAATCTCTCCCTCAGATCTTGTAAGACGAAATCTAGCAAGGGTGTATAAATGGAGACTCTGTAATATTCTTCGGGAGTATTGGCAGGATGATTAGCCCTATGAATTTGGCGTCCGTGTCGAGGCATACGTGGCATATTGAGCTCAATGTCCAATTGGAGGGAAAGATTTTCGATTTTTTGCCAAATGGCATTAAAGTTGGTGTCCACTTCCTCACGACGTTTGGCAAGAACTAAAATAATATTATTAACTAGCATGGCTCCTTCATTGAGATCTAGTGCTGGCTTTTGCAAAATTGCGCTCAGGGACTGTGTCAGTGATAATACATCGCTCAAACATAACACAGCCACAATAAATTGTGCCGAGCAAAGGGTTGTTATTAATGAAGTAGCTTTGCCAGCCGTACTGGGGTCCCGCCATTGTGATATGCTTTCCAAAGCTGATATTATTTTAGGTAAATCAACTGAAAATTGTAGAACACCTTCATGGCGTTCCACCCATCGGGTTTCGCAAAGAGACGCAAGGGAACAGCCTAAGTAGTTCATCAAAACAACTTTCCTTTTAGGGTGTGACTTAAAAAAAGCTATCACTTCTTTCATTATAGACACAGCGTCCCGGATGGCAGGGACTTTCGAGCTCCGTGATATAGAGTTGTTCAATTTATGGCTGAAGCACGGACTCTTCACCGCATTTGTCGCTTCCTCTTGAATCGCAGTAACGGCACCCCGCACCTCCGAAACCATTACGGCACATCCGTCCGTCCCTATGCCGACGCATTTTTGTAGAGGGAGTTTAAGTTTTTTTTTAATTGTGACAAAATTATTTGCCCAAGGGCCTTGCCGGTTAGAGATAGCTCACCTGACGTCATGTCTGACTTCTGTTCCGCCGTTAGCAATTTCCTCGTTTCCTTCCAGTCGTCTTCATCGGACTCGTAACTTTCACATTGAAGTTCCTGAAAGGCATCAACAAAACGAAGAAAATCCTCACGGACGGCACCATTGTGTATATACCTGATTGTAAGGCTCAGTTGTGACTGATGGGAAACGTCAGTGGTTTCGTCGAATAATATTGAATAATAATGGCACGTACGTATATTATTCAATATCTGGTCAGAAATTTCCTTCCCGCAGCACGTGATAAGTTCATTTTGGGTGGTCTTACTTATGTAGGTAGCAATTGAGGCAGCCGATTTCAGATGTTGCTCGAGTTTTTCGTCACCGGCGGATATGCGAAACCTCAACAGCTCTCTAAAATTACCATCATTAGCTACATCAGACTCACACGCGTGGGAATTCGAAGTTCCAGCTTTCGAAAGTAATGCACCATCATCTCTATGTCCTCGAAATGGTAAATTTTGTCGCCCCAGAAAAATTACAGTTTCCACTATAGGTCGAAGTCGCTCTTTGTTTTCGTCTATCTTTTTGAGGCGTTGTTGATGCACGCGGTTAATAACTTCTAAATTTGGGTTATTAAACGTTTGAACGAATGATGTCCCTTGTTCTGCAGCTCGTTTATGATATAAGTTATTAGCATGCGTCTCCAATTCGCCATTCTGCCCTGAAATATCCTTGAAATTAACTAAGGGCTTTGTCACAAATTTTTGCAAAGGTACTGTGTTTCTCCCCCCACCTACAGCACCGGTTGCAAAAAAAGGGCAATATTTACAAAATAATCCTTTCTTATTTGGAGAATATATGAGCCAGGGGTATTTGACAAGATATTTGTAGGATAAGTAGCGCTTCACCTCTTTACCCTTGATGTTGTGGGAAGAATATGGGAACTTGTAGTCTTCTGTTGGCTGCCAAGCATTTGTTAGGAGTTGATACTTGGTATAATCGTCTATTTCTGTTTGCCACCGACCTGGTAAAAAAAAAACAACGCCCGGCAATGTTTTGCGAGGAAGCTTGTCGCATACCGTCTAATATGGGCTTTAGGAGGGCGTTACTGAGTCTTTACAAACTATACGTCAAACAGCTGACATTCGGGTTGTTAGCTGTCAATGTCATTAAATTGAAATAGATGTTGCTTTGCTTGAAGTGCAGCATAGAAGTTTACTTCCGTTACTAATTTTTATTTAATTCTATTTTCATAGTTCACTTTTTTAAGTTATTATATTTGATTTATAATGGAGGTAGATGAAGATACACCAAACTTAATGGCAGACTATCGCTCTACGGTGAGTGTTAAAAGTTTCTTACTAAAGCTCGAATTTCGAGTATTATTCTAGCATGGAAAATATCGAACTGCATGTATACATGTCACTAATTTGAAGATAAGTTAAAAGCCTTCTGTAAGGGCTTTCATTACATTTACGTAAGTAGGCTGCATTACAAGAGTAGGTGAATGAAAGTACAAAATAAACAAGTATTTCTGTAGGACAAATTCTATTCCTTTCTTGTGACTCCAGTCTGCAGCCTGATGCAACACATTATTCACTTTTTTCTTCATTTCTTTCTCTTTCTTTGAATTGTTATTTTTAGAAAATTGATGTATTTTACTTTTCTGATTTTATTGTAGTCTTTCTCATTGGAAAGTGAATTATCTGATTTTTATTTATAAAGATCTGGTAATAATAGAAGTAACAGTACTAAAATGTTAGTAATTCTAATTAAACAAAAAATTGTTAGTACTAAATAAAGTGCAATCATTCTCAACACAAACTTATAAACATTTATTTATTATTAACAAGATAATGCAAGTTTTATTTATTTATTATGTAATAAGTAGGCAGACAGTTAGAAAACTGGTGTAGCCTGTATCCAGTGATCATTGTGACAATAATCATAGTCAAGTTGTAGATGTGATGTACTTGTCTAGTCCATTTTTGAACTCATTCACTTTTTGTGCTGAGATCACATCCTCTGGGTTGATTACTATTACTGTTTTCAGATTGGAACTAATGGGGGCATCACAAAAGATACAGAAACAATTGAAATAATAGATGTCTCTGACTACCCCACCACAAAGAAAAAGAGGCATTCTGATGCCTACAACAAGAACTTCTGCAAAGACAACAAACCTCTAACAGATTTCATAAATAAATGCCTAGTTCTCGATCCATCCAGTGGAATGGAGAGTGTTATCAATAAAGTGCTGCTACCATCTTACATAAGAGCTTGTGCAGAATACAAAAATTCAGAGAAATTTAGAAGGGTTGTCACGAAAGCATTTCAAAGACTGACTGATGATCCTGGCAAAAAGTACACTCATATTAGTCATGTTGTAGATACTCTAAAGTTTCATGCTCAAAAAGCTGCAGAATCTGCTCCTACTTCTGCTCCTGAGAAAAAAAGGGTGAATTTAATCACGTTGTCTACTAAATTATCAGGTAATGGTTTCAAATTTTAAATTAAAAACCCTTTATTGTATTGTAGGTCCTATCGTAGGTGATCCTGAAAATCATCTGTTTTATAAATTTTGGTTGTGTAATCTTGACTTTTTATATGGAAGAGTAATTTTTTTGAGATTTCATAGTTGTGCCCATAGCAAAAGTTGCTTAGTATATATAAAGTGTATTACTTAATTTCAGTAAAACTGAATAAAAACGATAGAAAAAGACCAATTGAAAGTAGAAGTAGAACATGTCCTCCAAAGAAATCTAAATCTGAAGTTATTGCACTGGACTGTGATGATGATGACATAATTCCAATAGATGATGAAGCCAATGAGGATAATTTTAGTAATCAGGTCACAGAGAATGATAAACATAAATCACAAACAGATGTAGAAAGTCCAGTCAATGAAGACACAATTGAAATTCAAGATAGCCAAGAAATTAACACAACAGTAAATGATCCATCAACTCATGAAAAAAGCAATGAATATACAGAAAATTGTTATAATCATGCTGCTAATGATCAGGAAAATATGGAACAAAATAATGAAACTGATTTGGAAAAAGAAAATTTTGGATCCCATGAAAACTTGTTAGTACCTCATAAAGAAAAGATTGTTAAATTAGATATACAGAAGCCGAAATTTAATAAGAAGCAACCTGCCAAAAGGCCTGAAGAAATGACTGAAGTTGAGAAGGCCAGAAGGGTAAGAATAATTGAGGCGAAGATAGAGAAATGTAACAAAGCTATTGCTAAACTAGACTTGGAAGAAGTCACAGATGATTCTGCAAATTCACCTTATTACAAATGTGATAGGTATGTATCAAATCTGATTTTTCCTTGTAAATAATTAAAATTTCCTTAAGCCCTTGTATGCCGGAACGTATATCCTACGAGAAAACTGTTAGAAAAAAAAATACGGCACAGGACAGGAAAATCCTTAAGTAAAATGTAATAAATTTTATGTGTCGCGGCAATTGGCTCACAACTCTCACAAGATCGTTTAGTTTAGATTAACTGTCTGATTTTTGATAATTCAAATAATTTTATTTACAATTAGAAGTTTATGATAATCAGAGATCGGACAAATGTGCGTCATTGTTCGCAATAATATGGACATGACTCCAAATTTGATTGAATAATTAGTAATTCAATCAATTACAGTAAATTACCTATTTGACACCGGTAACTATGAAAACCTTTGTAAATAGTCACCTAAAAGCTTCGAAATCAAATTTCAAGAAATTATTCGTTTCATTATTCATTTTATCAACTTTGGAGTCATGTTCATATTATTGCGAACAATGACGCACATTTGTCCGATCTCTGATGATAATAATGACGAATAGATTGGACAGATAACAAAATTCACACTCCACTATATTCACAGGTTACGAGCTACAATCGTGAAACTGTACAACGAACTATGTACTATAGTAGGAGAGGAGCCACCCAAACGAAGAAAAATTCAGCTGCAGATCAAAGAGGGTGTGCCCCAGGGTCCAATTAAAAGGCTCGAGAAATTCCTCAATAAACAGGCAGACGAGGAAGGCGAGACACCATTCCCGGACTTTGGTGATGTGGTCAGATGTGTGGAGAAAGCCAATGAAGCGGATAATCTAGGATGGAGTAAAACGAAAATTATGAAAGAAGGTATTTATTATTTATTCATCTTTTAACTTTTAAGTACAAGGGTCGATTATAAAAAATGTGTACGGTCGGCTCTAATAATATATTATGTACCTATACGATTTTGAACCTTAAGCCTTTGACATACTTTCCGAAATGTATACATATTACTAGACGTGACTGTACATAGGTAAGTAAGACCTTACTAAAAACAAAAATCACGATCGCGTCAATTGTGTTACTAAACGAAAATTAGTCATACTAATTATATGGTAGGTACATTGCCATAAGTTGACCCGTAAGAACAATGAATATGTTTGCATAGTTTAAGTATCATAATCATGCATAAAACCAGCGTGACTCAGGCGACCGTAACCATGGTAATAACAGACAGCAAAAAGTGATTCACCCACTTACAAAGGTGCTAATAATTTTTATTTTTTGATAGTAATAAACTTTAAAACTTTAAAAGAAGCGTGGAGAGCGAATTGCGAGCCGTGGGTCTGACCTGGAGCGAAGCCAAGAAGGTTGCTCAAGACAGGAAAGCGTGGAAGGATCTTGTGGAGGCCCTATGCACCTCCGGGGTGCCTTAGGAATTACAACAACAACAACAATAAACTTTGATTTTAATCATTAATTATGAACATACGTAAGAACAATCAAGACTGCCTCAGGCCACTTTGTAAGAAAAACGAAGATATCCCTCCCCCTAAGCGTGCGGCTCCACTGATGCGGAGCGGAGCGGAGCTGTGCAAAATTGACCAATTACATTCTTCAAATTCAAAATACGAGGCACTGTGATGCAGTCTCATTGGCCGAGCTTCCACAGCTCCGCTCCGCTCCGCGTCAGTGGCGCCGCACCCTAAATAATTTTCAAATAAGTGAATAGCCCCTAATGCGGTATTTCACTTACCTCAGAATCAACGTCTTCATCATCATCATCATATCAGCCGAAAGACGTCCACTGCTGAACATAGGCCTCCCCCAAAGATTGCCACAACGACCGGTCCTGCGCCACCCGCATCCAGCGAACTCCTGCGACCTTCACCAGGTCATCGGTCCACCTTGTGGGTGGCCTACCCACGCTACGCCTTCCGGTACGTGGCCGCCACTCAAGAACCTTCCCGCCCCAACGGCCATCGGTTCTACGCGCAATGCGCCCCGCCCACTGCCAATTCAGTTTAGCGATTCGGAGAGCTATTTCGGTTACTTTAGTTCTGCTGCGGATGGTCTCATTTTTAATCCGATCACGCAGAGAGACTCCTAGCATAGCCCTCTCCATAGCCCTTTGGGTGACTTTGAGCCTTCTTATGAAGCCCATTGTATCCCATCAACGTCTTACCATCCTGTTTTCCAGCTCAAGCGATATTCATATACTGCGGTAGAGCGCTCCAAAAGAAGCGTCAGGCTCGTGAATGGAAGCATCTTCGTGCCATCGCCGTTCCGGAGGAGTTTGAGGCCGATCCCGCAGAGAGGGACCCCGAGCTGCAGGCGCGGCTCGAGGCCAACAGGCGGCTCGCGAGTCAGAGAGAGGCCGAAGTCTTCAATAAGTGAGTACAGTTCAATAAGTAAAATTGTACAACTTGTACATGAGGCAAAAGTAAATTAAAACCTATATAGATGCGTCAGGATGGCATAAAAATTCTCTAAAGAATTGAGTATCTCAATTCTCTTTTGAGGCCAACAGGCGGTACGCAAGTCAGAGAGAGGCCGAAGTCTTTAATAAGTAAGTACATTTTGTATATAAAGGCAAAAGTAAATTTAAACTATAAGCGTCATTCTCTAAAAAATTGAGACCAACACGCGGTTTGCGAGTAAGAGAGAGGCCGAGGCAGAAGTCTTCAATAAGTATGAGAAGGCAAAAATTTAAACCTAAATAGAAGCGTCAAAATCGCGAAAATATTGTGTTGAAACTTAAGGCACTCGACGCCAATAGGCGCCTCGCGAGACAGAGGCCGAAGTCTTCAATAAGTAAGTACATGTACATCAGGTAAAAGTTAATTTAGTCGTTTAAGAGGGTCAGCAGCTCAAATGGAAGGGTTTCTCCTGCCATCGCCGTTCCGGAGGAGTTTGAGGCCGATCCCGCAGAGAGGGACCCCGAGCTGCAGGCGCGGCTCGAGGCCAACAGGCGGCTCGCGAGTCAGAGAGAGGCCGAAGTCTTCAATAAGTAAGTACAGTTCAATAAGTGGTGTACATGAAGGCAAAAGTTTTAAACCTATATCTATAAGCGTCATTCTCTAAAAAATTGAGACCAACACGCGGTTTGCGAGTAAGAGAGAAGCCGAGGCAGAAGTCTTCAATAAGTATGAGAAGGCAAAAATTTAAACCTAAATAGAAGCGTCAAAATCGCGAAAATATTGTGTTGAAACTTAAGGCACTCGACGCCAATAGGCGCCTCGCGAGACAGATGCCGAAGTCTTCAATAAGTAAGTACATGTACATCAGGTAAAAGTTAATTTAGTCGTTTAAGAGGGTCATCGGCTCAAATGGAAGGGTTTCTCCTGCCATCGCCGTTCCGGAGGAGTTTGAGGCCGATCCCGCAGAGAGGGACCCCGAGCTGCAGGCGCGGCTCGAGGCCAACAGGCGGCTCGCGAGTCAGAGAGAGGCCGAAGTCTTCAATAAGTAAGTACAGTTCAATAAGTAAAAGTGTACAACTTGTACATGAGGCAAAAGTAAATTAAAACCTATATAGAAGCGTCAGGATGGCATAAAAATTCTCTAAAAAATGGAGTATCTCAATTCTCTTTTGAGGCCAACAGGCGGTACGCAAGTCAGAGAGAGGCCGAAGTCTTTAATAAGTAAGTATATGAAGGCAAAAGTTATTTTAAACCTATATGGAAGCGTCAGGATCGTATAAAAATTCTCACAAAAATCGAAGTCTCAACCCTCTTTCGAGATCAACAGCCGGCTCGCGAGTCAGAGAGAGGCCGAAAGTCTTAAATAAGTAAATTTGAACTTATATAGAAGCGTTAAAATCACGAATATTTTGTTGAAATTTAAGGCACTCGAGGCCAATAGGCGCCTCGCGAGACAGATAGGACAAATAATATAATAAATTTATGAAAAATTAATTTATCTGAAGTTAAAATTCATAGTTCTACCGAGTAGCCTTTTTTTGCAATGACCCAAAATGTTTCGAATCCTTTGGTTCGTTGTTAAGTAGGTATCATAAACGAGGCCTGACGGCGTGTAAAGGTGCGTTTAAACCAATAGAGCATTCGCTGTTCTAGCGCCCGTTCTACGAAATCAACCAATCACGTTTTGTGTACCGATCGAATTTCGTAGAGTGGGAGGTTAGAACAGCGAATGCTCTTTTAGTTTGAACGCACCTTTACACGTGTACCGCGAGCCCAAATGTAATTTCAACCCTGTTTTTATTTCAGATTCTCACTAATGAGTGATGTCCCAGAATCAGTATCAACAAGCTTTTCAATAAACGAACAGGAAGACCATTCGAACGAAGAAAGTGAACCCTCTCAGAACCTTACAGAGATAAAGGAAAGTAATGATGATGATAACATAAACAACAGTGTTGATATTAATAACATTGATACTGTAGTGGTTAAACAAGAACCAGAGGAAGTGCCTATTAAAGTTCAGTACCAGGGTGATATAAGTTTGGTTATAAACATATCAGACTCTGAAAGTGATGACGAGTATGGTGTTTTGACGTTTTGAAGTGCGTCTAAAAGTTACGACATCTAATTCTAGGCTGTGGCTTAACTTTGGATATAGCCCGTCGCTCGAAGGTCTTTTTGATAGTTACAGGCCGTTTTTAGGCCCCCAATTATTTTTGAGAAAAACCATTTTGAGGATTTTAGTCTCAAACTAACCCTTAAGACAACTTGGATTATGTTTTGTTTTTTGGAAATAGTGGAAATACACGCTAGATCCTTGAGGCCTGAATTTGGAATATGTTTTTTTTTCATCATCATCATCATCATCATCTCAGCCATAAGACGTCCACTGCTGAACATAGGCCTCCCCTCTGGACCTCCACATGTACCGGTTAGATGCGACCTGCATCCAGCGTGTCCCGGCGACCTTCATAAGGTCGTCTGTCCATCTTGTGGGTGGACGTCCTACGCTGCGTTTGCCTAGCCGTGGTCTCCACTCGAGTACTTTTCGACCCCATCGACCATCTGCTCTGCGTGCAATGTGGCCTGCCCATTGCCACTTCAGCTTACTAATCCGGAGGGCTATGTCAGTAACTTTAGTTCGCCTACGGATCTCCTCATTTCTGATTCGATCACGCAGAGAAACTCCGAGCATAGCCCTGTCCATAGCTCTTTGAGCGACTCTGAGTTTAGAGATGAGGCCGATGGTGAAGGACCACGTTTCGGCGCCGTAAGTCATCACTGGTAACACACATTGATTGTAGACTTTCGTCTTAAGGCACTGAGGTATGTCGGACGAAAAGACATCGCGTAGTTTCCCGAACGCTGCCCAACCGAGTTGGATTCGGCGGTTGACCTCTTTCTCGAAGTTGGACCTACCTAATTGGACTACTTGTCCTAGGTAGATGTACGAGTCAACAACTTCGAGTACCGAGTTTTCAACAGAAACCGGGGTGAGCACAACATTGGCATTTGACATAACTTTCGTCTTATCCATGTTCATTTTCAAGCCCACCCGTTGAGAAACTCGGTTAAGGTCATTGAGCATTTTGCTGAGTTCCTCCATCGACTCTGCCATGACTACGATATCGTCGGCAAACCGAAGGTGAGTGATGTTTTCGCCGTTCACATTGATGCCAAGTCCTTGCCATTCCAGGAGCTTAAAGGCATCTTCCATTGCGGCAGTAAACAGTTTCGGAGATATAACATCTCCCTGCCTTACGCCTCTTCGCAACGGAATAGCCTTCGTAGTCTGCTCCTGTACTCGGACCGACATTGTGGCGTTGCTATACAAACACTTCAACACTTCGATGTACCGATAGTCAATGTGGCATCGCTGAAGAGACTCAAGCACTGCCCATATTTCTACCGAATCGAAGGCTTTTTCATAGTCCACAAACGCTAAGCATAATGGCAAGTTATACTCCTCGGTCTTCTGTATAACTTGTCGCAGCGTATGTATGTGGTCTATGGTACTATAGCCTTTTCGGAATCCAGCTTGTTCGGGAGGCTGGAAGTCATCAAGTCTGTATTCGAGACGGTTCGTGATGACCCTTGAAAACAGTTTATAAACATGACTCAGAAGCGTGATGGGTCTATAGTTCTTCAAAAGGCTGTTATCACCTTTTTTGAAAAACAGCACCACCTCGCCTCGGTTCCATGCTTCAGGCGTTTTGCCCTCGGACAAGACGGAATTAAAGAGCTTCTGGAGGACTTTAAGAACCGGTGTTCCGGTGTTTTTTTTTAAGTAGTTGAAATTAAACAATAGGTTTTGAGGCCTCGAAAAGGATTAACGATTCTACGGCCGGTATGATAGTTAGTTAAATCCATACGTATAAAATGTGCCAAAAAAAATCGAATACAGAAATGCATGAATTGAAAAACTCGATTGTATTTCTACCACATCGAAGAAGATGAATGATCAGTCATTAATTTGCCGTATGCCATCTATAACTTTGGTTTTCCCACGCTTGCACTAGTGCAGCGTCGAACACTGATCGAACACGATTGATCCTTAGGGCCTATTCAGACCGGAATGGCAGCGTCCGGCAGCGGCGCGGCGATCCCTTTCATTGTGAAATCATTTTAAACTTGATCTACATACTGAAAAATATCAGTGTCGCTTAAAATACTCGAAAAGGTCGCGCGGTGCCGCTGGCGGCCGCGCCGAGTCGCTGGGCGGCGTAGGTTGCCCGCGGTGACGAATCAGTCGCTGCGCTGCCTGCCGCTGCCATTCCGATCTGAATCGGCCCTAAGGATCGATCGTGTTCTATCAGTGTTCGAAGCTGCACTAGTGTTTGACATGGGTATTTTACGTCAAAGTAATAAAGATGAGATGAGATATAAAAAAACCTAAGATTTTCCGATATACGACTATAAACTTTCCCACTTTGGCATAGGGCACTCTATGTCGTGTCGAATTCTAGTGTAGTGCAGTCGAACTTTTACTTTTTTTAGATATGCATGCTCAAACTGGATTTGATACTCTGTATGCTCTATATCGGGACTTGGGACATATGTATCGCAGTAATATGAACAGTGTCAGCTAGTAACCTTAAATAATGTAGACTTTGTTTTTATTGGAGTACTTCATGTCATGTTTATAATTACATCTGAGTTCCTATGTTTAACCTTTTTGACGCCACAAAAACTCACTCACACGCCACGTCAAATGTCAAAATTGAAAGTGAATTTTACGCACATGCGTGATCCATATTTATTTGTCTGTGGACCAAGAGTATCAGTCTTTTTGGCGTCCAAAAGGTTAAAATTGAAATAACCTTTGTATATTAATATTGTGTACTGATAGGCGTTCCTTCGGTCGGCTCTAATAATATGTATTCGATTTTGATCCGTATGTTCTTGACATACGTTCCGAAATGTATACATATTATTAGACGTGACTATACAAGTAGTGAGGGACTGCCTTAGAAAATAGAAGGGCCCAATAATTTCATGTAATTATGCTCAATTTTATTTTATAATGTTATTTTGTTTATATTCAGGGCAGTGCCACATTTTAGTTCAATCAGGTTTTTATTTTTATGAAGCCGCTTAATGAAAGATTTGTAATCATTAGAAAAAATATTATGTGTATTAAACGTCCATTGATAACTGAACTCCCCCCTACATTACTACTGAATCTGTATGTAGAGGGGGTTAGTTAACTCTTAAACCGTCAATTATATTTTTTATAAATATATAATAGTATTATCCACCATTTTTACCGTAAATAAGCCATAAAATTAATCATAGAAAATCCATATAGCTTTCTCGGATATAATTTGTTGAGCATTCCAGTCTTTTGCCAAAGCAAGGGAAGAATTTACCTTAGCAACATACGAACAAAAAGTGATGCCATGAAAGATAGGAAACTGTATCACCTTTTAAGTACATACTATACTGGGTTATTTTTTCATCAGTACAAATACTCTAGGGGGTGTATATGTAAGTCATAATGAACAACTTTTACTATGGGGCCAAACCTGAAATCGCGAAAAAAAAATCAGCTGTTCCATAGAAATTGTCGACTCATGGTCGTCTGAAATGTATGAAACAGCTGATTTTTTTTCGCGATTTCAGGTTCGGCCCCATAGTAAAAGTTGTTCATTTTGACTTACTTATACACCCCCTAGAGTATTTGTACTGGTGAAAAAATAACCTTGTATTATTGTACTTACAAATGTAGTCAACAAGTAGGTCATATAAGAAGCTCAGCCAATGTTTGTTTTTGATGAATGTTATAAAACTCGTAAATTAATAATGTTAATGTTGAAAAATATTAAAATAAAGTTATTTTTGTATTGATCTGATCTGTTGTTTAATTTTTCTGAGACACCTCGTCAAGTCATTTATTTCGCTCTCGACCCGTGGTCCAACCGCTATGTCCAACTGGTTGTGCCACGGGTAAGTAAAATTATCCGTGGTTCAACTGTCAGATTACTTTTTTTTTACTGTCATGTAATTATGACCCATAGTACAACTAAGGGGCAATTGTCCAACTATTATATGTAAATATATGTTCTAGTATTGGACTACCGATACATTTACTGTACCGTGGTACAACCAATTGCGCCACGCCACGGGTAAACTAACTTCCTCGTAGTACAATCGGTTGGACTATGGATCATTTTATTTCGCCGTGGCCCAACCAGTTGGACATAGCGGTTGGACCGCGGGTCGGGAGCGATTTTTTTTTCAAGCAAAGACAAAATTGAATTCTCGCACTCCGACAACCCTTCATTACCATGGGGTATTCTGTATGGTCCATACTCATAATTACACATACCTCATAATTACACGTACGTCGAACCGCCGCGCCTTAGAAAATAAAATCCCTTGGACGCTCGACGCTCGCCACTCAGGCCTTAGTCTAAAGGTGCATTTAGACCAAACGAGCATTCGCTATTCTAACCCCCTACTCTACGAAATTCGATCGTTACACAAAACTTGATTCGTTGATTTCGTAGAGTGGGGGATAGAATAGTGAATGCTCGTTTGGTCTGATTGCACCTCATGGGCTGAGTGAACGCTCGAGTGGGGCGTCGGTGTTAATAATGTTAACGTATGCGCGTAGCCTCAGTGCACACTGTCGAAATCCCTTGGACGCTCGACGCGCTGCTCGGTGCTCTCCACTCAGGCCTTACACTTACCCCCTTATTCATAGATTTGTCTCTTAACTTTTTTTCTTAGCAAGCAGATCGTATCGTTCGTCCCTTCTGTTCTTATCAATAAGGGTGCGGCTCCACTGACGCGGACCGAAGTGGAGCTGTGGGAGCTCGGCCAATGAGACCGTATCACAGTGTTTCGAATTTGAAGAGTAATCGGTCAATGTTGCACAGCTCCGCTCCGCTCCGTGTCAGTGGAGCCGCACCCTTAAATTAAACTTACCCCTTAATCAAGGAGCGGAATTTTCATAGCGAAAATCTAACTGTCAGAGGGATTGACCAAACTATTTTATCGACTTATCGATGTTAAGGAATAATCCATTACCAACTAAATGATTATTCTGTAACGTTTGATCTCTTAGATAAGTACCTAACTTGAATTTCGATATTAAAATAAATCATGACAGCATCACATATGCTATGTATGTCACTTAAGTTTTCATAAGTGATAGAGTTTGTGAGCACATGCGATGTCAATATAAAAGTATTGACGCCTGACATGATTTATTTTAATATCGAAATGTAAGTTACTTATAAGATAAGTCAAATGCTGTAGACAATCTTTTTAGTTAGAAATGGGCTATTCTGTAAGATCGATAAGTCGATAAAATAGTTTAGTCAATCCCTTTGACAGTTAGATTTTCGCTATGAAAATTCCGCTCCTTGCCCCTTATGCATAAACGTCTCTTAACTTAGTAAACCGATCGTACCTATAGTTTGTCCCTTCCGTTCTTATCACTAAGACTAAGGGACAAACGATACTTATGGCTTACTAAGTTAGAAAACGTTTATGAAAAAGGGCGTTAGTGTATTGCATTTAGCCTTTTGACCGCCAGATGGCGAAGCAATATGCCGAGCTCTAGACGCCACGCGTACACAATTGAAGCGAAATTGAACGTTTAGTCGCTATTGTATCGGCGACGTTGACGCCTGCGGCCCTACCGCGAAAAACGAAATTCGTTAATTTCGAGGATTTGTCTCTCACTCCGTCTGATTGACAGAAAAAAAATTTCGATTTTCGCGGTAGTAGTTCTTAGTAAGCCCATAAGTGTCGTATCCTGTCGATCTTATCAATACGCCTGTATGAGCGAAAGGGGCAAGCAATACTTTAGCGGCTTGCTAAGTTAGGTGATTTTATGAATCATCATCATCAGCCTATGTTAGTCCACTGCTGGACGTAGCTCTCCTATTAACTATGCGTATAGACGCATTAGGAGGTAAATGCCCATAATCGCCACGCTGGGCAAGCGGATTGACGATCGCAGTAATGTGCCCACTATGATGACGCTGCTGCCCATCATCAATCTTGTAAAATGGTCAGTGACACTCCAATCCCTTAGTCGACTTTTACGACACCCGCAGGAAGAGTTGGGGTGGTGACAAATGTATTCTTACTGCCGTCACCACACGGCAAAATTTTATGAATAAGAAGGGGTATCTAAGCGTTTTCCTGTGGAGTCTAGTATACAGGATGGTTCATTCAAATCGGTCAGTAAATCAAATCAGTCAGTATGTAAGTCAAATCTATAACTATAAGACTTACGAAGATCTGTTCTTAGGAGGAACCATGTCATCGATTTTAATAATAAGGAAAACTGCGTTGATAGGATATGAAAAAAACTTTTTTTCTCAAGATTTACACAATAAACACCTAGTAAAATAGTTTCTTAGAATCATTTACTGCTTAAGACCTATACAAACGATATCTGAATAGAAATAGTGTTAGTATATTTTTTCGAAACAATGAATTCGATTCCCTAGCTGTGTACGGTCGGCTCTAATGATATGTATACGATTTTGATCCTTATGCCCTTGACATGCGTTCTAAAATGTATACATATTGTTACGTTCGTGGGGTGGGTTTTCTATAGAAAATGTATAAATAAGCCACTAATTGAAACTGAGACTTTAATTACTAATTAAAAAACAAACACAAAACTAAAACACTAATCACACACTTAACACGTCACACTGTTTCACTTTTACGCTCTCAAACTCGCCGATACAATCGCAGTCTTCGCTCTTAATGTTATCTCTTCGCTGTCTCGATTGAAACTACTCCTTCGGCCGGGTCATACTGGGCTTTTATACAAGCCACTCAAATCTACAAAGTACGAGATAATTCGATTCTAGAAAGTTCCCGAGTCAGGTCGGTCGGTAGGGCCCATGCGCGAACATTCTAGAGTATCGCTGTCTCTTTCTACAGGTTTCCCTTTCACACCCGTCCAGAATGTTCTCTCTATAGCTGTCTCGTTCACATCCTTCCAGAACATTCTCTCGTGCTGTCTCTATCTAATAGTGCTTTCTCTTTCACTCCTATGGGAAATTTAGCTATATACCGATTTGTACTTGAGAGGCCCAAAAGGGGTCCTGAAAACGCCTGAAAACGGGTTTTCAGGTTATTGCGCCATCCGATAGAGGGTATCCTGAAACGGCCTGAAAACATGTTTCAGGCGCCTGAAAACGACGGTATCTGGGGTGAATATTTGATTTTGTAGTATGTGAAAGAGGACCTTCTGAAACGGCCTGAAAACGCATTTCAGCCTGCTGAAAACGCTTCTAACGTGTCTAAAATCATATTTGTAGTTTTTATCATGCCACCGGCGTAACACTATTATCAGACGTGACTGTACAGTGTTTTTTTTTCAATGTATGAATTTAGTTTTTCTTTTTATCAAAATCGGTGACATGATTCCTAAGAACAAATCTTCGTATGTCTTATAGTTTCAGACATTCCTGTACTAACCGATTTGAATGAAACACTCTGTATATGTCAGCGCTCTGTATTGTTGTATGAGACCACGAATACGAAACCCGCCTTGCGAGTTCCCTGTAAGCATATTCGTAAAGCAAATTCAAGCACTCCATTTTCAATTAAATATTTGTTTTATTTAGAGAGGCCAATATGATAACAATTCGTGTTATAAATCGCAACATAAAAGAAATGGTTATTTGTTACAATAATATTTTTATTTCAATAATAATATATTGAATCTCTTATAGTTATAAAGAATAAAATACTATTAGAATGTCAGTCTGGACTTGAACCAATACTTTTAATCATTGAATGATTTTTAAATGCGTTATTTGATTAATTAAATGCGAAATGAAAAACTAATTTAAATACTTTAAATCCAAACCAACATTCTTCTTTAAATAAAAAAACTAAGCTATAAAAATGCAAAGTAAATCGAGTTGGATGACATATTGGGTGAAGTTAAATAACTAATTTACATCAAATTATTATATACATGTAAAACATAAACTCGACAGTCATTGTGTTCTTAATTTAGATTTTTACAGTATATTTATATAACTATTTTCATATATTACGAATTACATCTTGAAATATGGACTAATATCTTCAAAGCACCATTGTGGCTGCATTGAACTAACACCGCTGCTAGTTTTCTTTATTTATAAATATATTAAAGCAGTGAAGTAATATGTTGAAATAGAATAAACAGTTCAATGGTAGTTTTAACCCTTTTACCACCACTGTCGGCAATATACGACACCAACAACGGCTGTAGCCGACAGCTCTGCTAATGCAATAAAGCCTTTAGGGCTGGGGTGCTAAGAAGTTAATAAAGCTGAGTCCACACTAAAGGAGTAGCCTCGTGAGGAATTTGCTGCGCGAGTCAGTTCGATCAGTGTGCCCGGCCTGAGGCATGCGGCCACCCGGGCTTTTGATTGATCCTGCTTGACTCGCCGTTTCAATACAATAAACTGTCAACAATGTCACCTTTTGACACGTAATGTATTCAACTGAAAATTCAGGATTCACTTCTTAGCAACCGAATACTATAAAAGGACATATGTATACATCGCGCTTAATTAAATGCCGATCGCATGGCGTCAGTGACGTCAATTTTCTTCAATCGCCGCGTCTACACTAACCGAACTGCCGCGTGCGATAAATTCTTCGCGAGACTGTTTGGTGAGTATGGACTCAACTAATGCTTAGCGTGCAAATGTAGTATTTTAAGGACGAGGGATATTCCCAAAAAAAAAATTGTTCTTTATTTGTGATGTACTAATATCAACATATGACTTCAAAGCGTTAAATTACGATAATAGCTAACAAGTTTCGAGTAACCTTGTGCAGTCTAGAGATTAAGAAGAGAAATGTTGAGTTTAGATTGTTTATCGTAATCGGCTACGGGAGACCTTGAGCTTCTAACGTCGTTGTTAATAACTACTATTAATTCACCCAGCATCCACTTCACCTGAAACAATATTTATTTATTATTGTGATTATAAGTCATAAACTAATATACAAGAAACAACAATATTTTAACGACAAACGCGTCTTAGTCTTATCTTACGACACTTACGGCAGACGAGTCTTGAATCTACCTGCTACCATGGGTGTAATGTCGTGCCCGAAACGTCAGGATAATATTAAACGAAAGTTAACGCCGTTAAGATCTGTTTGGCGTTAAAATATGAGTGATAATCGTGAAAGTTTAAATCAATATAAGAAACAATAATACTGGGCCAGCGTTGGGACCAGGCAAAATAGTCACGTTTGACGTCGAGTTGCGGAAAAAATGGCCGATTACAACAACAATATCCAATAAATATCATGCATAAAGAATAGTGCCTTAAATGAATAAAACTATATTAAAGTGAAAATAGACGAATTGCGGCGCGGCAATCGTTTTTCCTAATCATTGTGTGTGTTCCCAACTAACCATCGCTCGTTGCGCTTGCCGACCGCACAATGAACAGATAAAACGCTTGCCGCGTCGTCTGTAGCCGAGTCGTAAGAGAAGATGCGCGGAGAAATATAAACCAGGAAAACGCACACTGAGCGGTCAATGCTAGCTCAGGTTCACCATGAGTCGGCGTTACCGCGCGCGGGTAACCTAGTTTTCTTAAAGATCGAAGCGGCAACGCGCGGCAAACGCAGCGCGAGAAATACTCAAGACTGCCTCGCGAGGCAGCTCGCTCAATGTATATGCGGCTATTGGAGCGTTTTCCAAATTAAATCTCGAAAACTCGATTCTTCCAGATCTAGACATGCTTGGGCTCAATCGAATCAGAATCAGGAGCCGATTCGATCTTGATAATAAAAAAAAGTGTCCCAAAATAAAACGTCCACTACGTCACGATTTTTGTATTATCAAACCGCGATTAGAATGGGATTCGAAAGTACTGTTGACACAACAGTGTATAAGTCAATCTAGGATATACTCAATAGTTATATTCATATATTTTTACTTTAAGTGCTAAGACTTACAGACAGTAGATTAATTAATCACTCACTACATCTATCAACAACTCTTTTCTTGGTAAATATTGTGTCATTTGTTGTGTCAACAGTACTCTCGAATCCCTTTCTGATTCCGGTTTGATAATATGAACTTACTATGGCCGTGGCGTAACGGAAACTAAAATTTTGTATGGAAAATTTGGGACACGATTTTTTATTACTGGGATCGAATCGGCTCCTGATTCTGATTCCAATGAGCCCAAGCATGTCCAGATCTGGAAGAATCGGGTCGAGATTTAATTTGGAAAACGCTCATTGGCACCTTGGCTCAGCCAAAAATGGACCACATTTAGGCCTTATTTCAAGGCAATAAGGTCGAACAGTGTAAACACTCACCCGGCCATCAGTCGGCGCGCGCTTGCCGGCGCTGCAGCGCCACGGCCAAGTCGTGGCGGAGCGCCTGCGTGCGTCGCTCCACTTCTGCGGGCACCACGGAGCGAAGTCCGTTGACTATGTCCTTCGTTTTGCCTAGAATAATAGTACATTACTGCAAACTTAGTCAGCTGCGTAGGTAGGTACCTATAGGTAGTTCCATGAGAGTTGAGTTCACGAATACAACAACATGTCAAGTAAACACAGGGTATTAAAAATTAGTGTTTTGTTTTCGTACTGATAACAAATCTAACAGCAACTGTAAAATTGACCAAGAAGTTTGTTCAAGGAATCTGCTTCGATATGTTGACACATTAAGTCATTCATTCATTCACTACATTTTTTGCAATCAGTACTTTATTTAGATGTGAATAGCCGAATAGAGATACAAAGCCTGCCAAGTTTGATTTCCAGGCGAATAGTGCTTTTCTCAACCTTGCATTTAAAGTGCGTTTAAACCAAAAGAGCATTCGCTGTTCTAGCGCCCGTTCTACGAAATCAACCAATCACGTTTTGTGTACCGATCGAATTTCGTAGAGTGGGAGGTTAGAACAGCGAATGCTCTTTTAATTTGAACGCACCTTTAGATGTTAGTGTGAACATTACGTACGTCGCTAGTTCTATGACGGAACTTGATATGATATGTTATGGCGTTTCATAATTACATTAGTAGTTATTAAACCAAGCTTTTCAGTAATTTTAGTAAAACAGGCAAGGTATGGAAAGGGACAATATAAAAGATTTTTGAATTATTGACAGGACAGTGATTTGATAGTTACATTTAGCCTACAATCTATGCATAAGGAATGAACTTTTTAGTAAAACTCACCAAAATAAATATCATTGAGGGTATTTCTGATTTTGTTCTCCATATCCTCGACCATGCGGCCGATGTTGGCTATGTGCGGTGTCACGTCGCTCACCGCAGAATCTTGCTCCGCCTGAACACATTTGTAAGCTTTTATGTCCGCTTTCCACTGAGAGCGGAGCGGACTCATTAATGGCTCCGTTTCACGTTCATCGCTCGCTAAGGACTAGTATTCAGTCACAACAGCAGTGAAAGTTAAATGAAGCCATTAATGAGCCCGCTACTTATTAATCTTGTAAGGCCCACCAATGTGCATTACAATTAGCGATGAAAACGGCGAAAGATTCATGTTGTTTCTACGAAACTTTCGAATCTTTCCAATAAATTACATGTAACTTTAGAATAAAACAAAACGGACGTTTGTCTGCCCTTGACGCAAATATAGACTCCACTTCACGTTCACGTCACATAGACCATAGATTAATGATTCCAATTTGTAAGTATTATGTCTTCATAATTCATACTGTATTTTATTGAAAAATACAGGGGCCTTTGAAAGATACATGTATCTTTCGTGTTATTTTCATCGCTAATTACATTGTACACTCCTTTCATAGACTCAATAAAGTCGCATTTCCTTTGATTGATTATACAAACAAACGATATTTGGTACTGTTCCTTATACAGCCAGTTTCGAAATATGACCTAAAGAAAATAGTACGATGGATCCTACGAGGTGAAAACACCCGTATATCGCCTCAGTAAATAGCTATGTGCCAACAACTGACTTTTTACACTTTAATTGGCCATAGACATTGCAACGTCTGGCTAGGACCATTTTCATGGGTGAAATTCAGCGTTTTTACGGCGTTTTAATTTTGTTTTTGTCGTCTCAGCAAGTATTGTTACAAGAGGTGACCCCTTACAAAAGTAATGTTTTAATGTAAACGTAATTCAGTACCAATCCCAAGAATAGCATATAATCAATGTTGTTGCTACTCGTCCTTCTGTCGCGGTAATAATCGCGAGACGACAATGACGAATCCGAGCAGTTGAAGCTCCCTGGAGAATCACCCTCAAATGTTTAGGTAGCAGGTCTGCTACATTTTAATTTGACTTTATGAAATAGCCGCCAAAGTCAAATTTAGCGTTTTTGCGAGCGTGTCTTGTAGATTGTCTTCTGTTTTATTTAGAGTCAATGATTTCGCGCGCGAAGTCTATTACACAGCTTTATAAAATAAAAAAGCTTTTTTATTTCTTGCAACATTTACAATTATTTATTTTTCTACTCCTGACCTTTTTTTTGCTAGTTACATAGCTACGCACACTATTGTAAAGATATACATTATTACATCTGTCAAAAGTCTATAGTCTATTTCTCAAAAACGCACTCTCAACCGGTAACGTAATGTCGCAGCGTTGTTCGGTAAGAGAAGACACGCGAGATATATGGGCGTCTCTCGCTGCCCGACGTCGTCACTTTCCGAACAAACTCAAAAACTTACTGCGTGCTACCACAGACTGCCACATCACACCTATGATAGACGCCATATTGAATTTGTTCCGATCTTCGAATTTTTACACTGCTACCAACTTTACTACCAGATTATTTATTACAATAATTATAAATTAAAATAATATAAGGTTAAAAAAGAATTTTAAAAGAAAGGTTTTGTTTTTTAAATTATTAATGTGATAAAATATATTTTTGTACCAATTACAAATTTCATATTATGCAAAATTACTTATACAAAAAAAATACTTATATAAAATACCTCTGGCAACTAAGCGCGGTTTTAAAAGCAAACTTATCCATAGACAATGACAGCTGCATTAAAAAAAAACCTTCCCGCTTTCCGCTAACTAGCAGTTGAAAGTCCTACCGCGAACTTCGAAATTGAGTTTCGATCATTTGTCTCTGTCACTTCAACAAGATTATTATTAGAGTGACAGAAACGGATGCTCGACTTTTGCGAATTTCCAAGTTCGTGGACGGCCCCCAGTTCTGTACCTATAGGTTTGATTTGAGTCGATTCGCATAATTTGTGCAAATGTGCAGTGCCTAAAAAATGTGATTTGTTTCATTATTAATTTCTAATGTTCTGCCTGCTCCTTTTGGGGTTGCAGGTATGTAACAATATTATTTTAGTTTGTTTATATTCATACTAGGTGTTTATTGGTGACAACTGGAATAGATGTGTGGCGTTCAGTAATGTATGATATTTTATTAGTTCTGTGTATGCTATGCCACTTAGTCGTAGAAAAAGTATAGTATGCAACGTTGTATTATTAGTTCAAAAAATGCTCGCGACATCTTATTGCGATACTCGCCCTTCGGGCTCGTATCGCAACTCACGCCGCTCGCATTTTTTGACCCCTTATAATACCACTATTGCATAAAATACTATTACGTTCTAAGTTGCGTTACTATACATTACGACACAAGTGCGAAAAACGTGAAACTGGAAACGAGTGGCGATGTTTTAAAACACGACCGGAGGGAGTGTTTTAAATTGACACGAGGTACGAATTTACTTTTTGCAAGTGTCTCGTACGACGTTTTTTAGTACAGATAGCCCTCCGAAGTTTTGGACCAATGAGCCTGTTCATCTGTACTAAAAATAATAAAATAGTGTTAAGGGAAGAAAAATAATAATAAATTAAATAAGAGCCTATGACACCTTCCTAAATCAGTCACTGACGACAGAGACGACGCAGACACGAATGGAGATATTTTTAATCGTGTCTAGCATATTATGGCATCTCTGTCGTCAGTGACTGATTTAGGAAGGTGTAATGGGCGCATCTTTGGGAGAGGCCTATGTTCAGCAGTGGACGCCTTTCGGCTGATATGATGATGATGATGATGATGATGATGATGAATGGGCGCATTATCAACAGCAGAAACCCAGCAGTATGCCTAGAGTTAATGCTTGAGTTTCATCACAAGAATCTATTAAGACCTCCACCCACCTGTCTAGTAAGACTTCCACCCAGGTTCATAGTCCCGCTGCCTTCCTTGTTAGTTTGCAACCACAGCATGGCAGTGGACGTTAGCTTGTAGTGTGCATTGCGGCCGGAGCTCTTCTCTACAACCTCCACAACGTGTATGGAGTCCCAGCAACCTTTGATCTTCTGTGAGCCGTCTCCGGCTTTCTTTATCAATATTACACCTGTAATTTTTGTACAGGTACCTTAAAATTTTGTCTATAGATGGGTGAATAAACTCTTTTCTGTATAAATGTATGTTTGCATAGTTTAAGTAGCATAATTTTGCATAAAACCAGCGTGACTCAGGCGACCGTAACCATGGCAATAACAGACAGAAAAAAGTTGTTTATATTTTTGCATTTTTTATATTTTTATATATAAACAGAAAGCTCGTCACACAGGCTACTTCACATATGAGTTTAAAAATGCTGGATTTCCTGGAAACCCTTAGCTTTCGAACATGTTTGTGATACACCTGTTAAACTAAATAAGAAATACCTATTTTACTAAAAGTAATTTTTACATATAAACGGTAAGAAGAAGCTCGTAAGTAATAAAATAGTACATTACGACACAAGTGCGAAAAACATGAAATTCGGAACGAGTGGCGATGTTTTAAGACACGACCGATAGGGAGTGTTTTAAATCGAAATTCGTATCTCGTGTCGAACGTCACTCGTTTCGACTTTCATGTTTTTCGCACTTGTGTTACAACACAATGTACTATTTTAATAGAAAAAAATTTAGACAATTTTATCCGTACATTGACCTCAACAATGAGGGTAACAAAACCCTTTTTATGTTCAAAAAAGTAAAAAAAATATATATGAAAGGTCACTTAGCTCTTCTTGCATAATTTAATCAATTGAGATTGGGTTAACTGGTTAAGGCCATACATTTCTGACACTACTATTTGTTTAAATTTGTGTTGTCCTAACCTGAGATTGGTGGTGGGGTCTAATAGTCTAACAATGTTTTACATGAATAGAGATTAATTCATGTTTAATTGGTTGCCAAAGCATAATACATAAATAACAAAACTTATTACTTGCAATATTAAACCGTTGATATAAGTCATGAGATTGGTAACTATGTGTGTTTCTCATAATATCAATTTTCAATTGAACTTTATTATGTACTTAATTGCTTGGTATGATAATTTTAAAAATAGAAATAAACAAGTGTAACATCCATTAGTAAACATTGGAAACATATTAGGAGATAAGAGTAGTTAAGTCTTGAGCATTTATTCAAGGATGGTCATGAGGAAAAACTGTTAGTTATACAACTGGAATTTATAGTATTTTAGTCAGTTTTGAACTTGCAACACCAGTGTACAGTCAAGATAAAAGTTATGTGGTAAACATATGAAGCCTTGTTGGCAACCTAAAGGTGGATTTAGACCAAACAAGCAAATGCTCATTCTATCCACTACCTACGGGTAAAGGGTTAATCATGTCATTACAATATTGAGATGCATTGATACATTTAACTTAAGATGTGCAAAGTATGAAAAATATGCATGTCACACAACCTTATAGAAATTGTAATATGATTATGTACACACATATATGACACCATTCAAGTACAGGCATCTATGAAATACCAATTACCATATCTATGGCAATTAAGCACAGGTATGCATTTATGATATTACATACTCTAACCCACAAATTATGAAGTGAATTTTACTTGAGCTATAATAGTATCTGTAACTTCTAATTGAAACTAAATGGTTGTATCACAATTAACCCTTCGTCTGTTTTTGATAACAATCCATACTTAAGTATCCGTATTGAACTCAAATTAATTCATAATATGAATTCAAAATGCATTGTACTGATCGTTAGCAATCACAGACGAGATAAGGATACCAGATACTTGTTTAAATTGAGTAAGGTAAGGAATTCTATACACTTCACTATAACAAAAACATAGTATTCATATCAGTACTTGTTCCACTGCAATGATACTGTATAAAGTATTTTCCCTTCCTTATCAACCCAAGCTCCCATTTCTTATCAGTAAAGTTTACAAACCTGCAAAGCCATGGTCCATGTCCCACAAATATACTGAGCTAACTCCGCCTTCGAAATACATTTCTCGGTACTGGTCAAACGCGTGATTGGCGTCGATTTCTAGCTTTCTTAGTCTTTCTGAGGGCATGGAACCATCCTCCAACGGAGGATCGTACGTGTTAGACCACGGCGACCTGTACGAGTCACCGTCCCTGTTGTAATCGCAAAGCAAATAGTCCTTTCCATTGCTACGGTCTTTAGCAATCTTCAATGGCTGATCCACGGACGACAACAGATCCTCACATAAACTTGGCACGAGATCTATTAAATCTGTTAAATTCTTCTCAATCTGCTGAGGCGGCAGTCTCCGCATCAAGTCCAAAGCACAGTCCATTTGCTGCTCCGTCTGAAACAACCGAAACGATAACCGATCTGGCGAGCCTCCACTAAATCCAGGCATTAGTCATCACAACAAGACCATTAAGTTTGACCTATTTACAAAAGTAATTAAGCAAAATATGTCTCACCATCGTAAACTTAACTATTACAGAAATCAACAACTAAAATAAAATAACAAAAAATACCAATGCACTTTGGAAATGTTCAATTACAAAAATTACCAAACCAAACCCAAAAGACTCGAATTGATTGACAGTAAACTACGTAATGTTTTTTTGCTATCCTAACCGTAACTAATTCTAGCTAATTTTGACGAGTTAGCGACCGATAAAATTGACAGCTACAATTTTGATTGGTTGATTTCATTTATGATAAAAAGAGGGACGGAAATGAGAATAGGCCTATGCTTCGTTTAGAAATGAAAGAAATATTAATTATTTCGAATATTTTAAATCAAATTTCTTACGGTCTTGAACAATAATTTCAATATATTTTTTCATTAAGAGGCATGTTTCCCCCTTCAGAAGGATTATTCTAATTTTATTAATACTTGACATAAGATGCCAAACAATAATAAGATGGCAATACCATTTGCCAACGAGCCGGTATATCTTTTCCAGTTACGCTTAACGAAAGAAACTTTAGTTAGAAAGAGATAAAAGCGCTACTGAATTACATTTTCTGTTTCATTGTTACCTACCTGCAACTTCCCATCCCAAGGAATGTCAGGAAGTAGCGGTGTGTCAGTTGCAAGTGTCAAACTTTTGTTGATGTTTTATAACTGGAATTAATTGATAAAGTTCTGTGAGCTTCTTGCTCTTAGTAAATCTTCAATGAGACTGTAATCCCACTTCACATCACCTCACTTCAGTGCTTTATTTGTGTTTAAATAACGCATCTTTAAAGGTTATATCGTGTAAGTATCGAAGTGATTCATGTTATGGGAATGTTTGTCATGTTATTATGGTAAAGTAGCTATTATAATTGTCGAAACAGGAAGCGAAGCGTGAATGGAGACTTATTGTATAACCACCAACAAACAAATAATGCAATTTTATTATCCTAATACCCGTAGAAGGTTGGTAAAGAAGCCTTATAGTAAGGCTTATTAGAAAGTGCATAATTCTTGCATTTTGTGATATATTCCATATTATGAGCATATTTTACAAAAACAACTTGATCGTCTTGGAATATCTAACCTATCTAAGGTTAGATATTTTTTATTAGTTGTTTTAATTATCTTCATTATTCTTAGTATTTAAATGCACTTAGTTGTGAGGTTATCTGAGGGTATGACAGAGGCTTAGTGTAGAATAAGTGGTACACAACTGATTTTTCATCCACTATTAAAACCCCCAAAATGGCTGCATATATGAATGCAACATTATCTGGTTGTACACTTGTCTTGAAAAATCGAAGCCCCATCTTTTATATACAACTGAGAACAGGAGCGGATCTAGGATATTGCACAGAAGGGTGCATTTTCTTTCCAAGTTTACATAACAATATACCGGAAACTATTTTTTGAATTGTTAAAAAAACACCCTAATTATTCCAGCTACAAGAAGGAATATGGTATACCAAAATTGCTATAATTTACAATATCTGATATCAACAAGGTCAAATAACCCCTTATGTATTGTGCACAAACTGGAACCGGAACATTTTTGTACCCTTTGTCAGCCTCTGGAGCCTGGTTGGACACTACCAAACATGCCCTGTCTATAAAGCTGGAGGATCCAGGTTTTGAAATGTGGCGAAGACATCATTATTTGTGTGCATCTCACAAATATTAGTTCCTTTGCTGTCTCTATATTTAAGTATCTATATCTATCTATTAAATTTAAGAGTTTAAAATCATAAAAATATGCTTACATTGGTATGAGCAAGGTTATGCAAATGCGCCATGCGTAAACTTCAGGTATTTGTGGCATATCATAGATTTAAGTAACATAATGTTCTTTTTGATATCATTATATAACGGAAAAATAAAATTGTCACCCAGTTACCCACATCCCAAGTCTTAATGGAGCTTACCATGGGACTAGGTTCATTGTGTAAGATGTCCAAAGATATTTATTCTCATCCAAACTTTATAATTTTTCAGATAATCCTGTAGTGTAATGATGCCTACCCAAATGGTGAACCAGGACAATCATGACAATGATGTAAAGGTGAAGACAGTGTACAACGGTGATGTGATGATCACATACATCAACCACAGCATTACGCTGGACGAGTTTACGCAGGAGATGATTGCCATCTGCCGCTTTACTCCTGATCAGGTACAGTCAACTTAACCCTAAGGAGCTTATACCATAGTGAGGGTTGCCTGGTGGAACCCAATAAGTCGAAGAAACTGGTTTTTGAAATACAAACATTATGACAGTTACATGAAGTTGTCATTTCAATTAACAGTTATCTTGACTTATCTGGTTTCACCAGGCAACTGTTGATTATTTTTACAAATTATTTCACAATAAGCAAAGCCAATTATAACTTTCTTCTCGAAGTATTGCAGTCTCAAATAGATTACTTATTTGACTTGTGTAATGTTGGTCATATAGTATCTGTTACTTTAAGCACCTAAGGGTTAATTCTAAATTGAAAATGTTATGAAGGCACAAATGTAAAAACATATTCCTTGAAGTGGGTATTGACAAATCGTATTTAATGTCAATGGTATAAAAAACTATTTGCCACAAGATGTTAGCTGTCCTTTTCTTTTATATGTCTGGGGAAAAGGCTAGTTGAAACTTTATCTGGGGATTTCGAAACAGGCTGCCATAAGAGTATAGTTTTTTTTTTGAAGGATAATGTTATCATTATCAATATTTTAACTATTGTAGTCTGACTTTATAAGGAAAATATTTGCATAGCTAGTAAAATTAGAGGAGACAAATGGTACTTAAGTAGTAGCTTTTTTCCGTAGCATTATGTAGATGGATATACATAAAAACTATTGGCAGGTGTTCAATGATTAATAGTAATTAGCTATCTGCAGAAATAATTAACACTCTGTCACTCTTAGGGTTGTCAATGTTGTCATATTAAATAAATAGCTACATAATATACAATCTTAAGTTTAAAAAAATATCACGTGGAATTGCAATCCTAATTGGTAATTGGCTAGTCTAATTTCCGCGACTGCGGAAAGGGTTGTGTCATTTAGAATTGTGTAATTTTTCACTGATACTTTGCAAATTGGCCGTGTGGTGACGGCAGAAAGAATACATTTGTCACCACCCCAACTCCTCCTGCGGGTGTCGTAAGAGTCGACTAAGGGATTGAAGTGTCACTGACCATATTTGATTAAAGATTGATGATGGGCAGCAGCGTCATCATAGTGGACACATTACTGCGATCGCCAATCCGCTTGCCCAGCGTGGCGATTATGGGCATTTACCTCCTAATGCGTCTATACGCATAGTTAATAGGAGAGGCCTACGTCCAGCAGTGGACTATCATAGGCTGATGATGATGATGATGACTTTACAAATTGTATTTATAATTTAAACACGCTAGTCAGCCTAGCACAGACATTCCCAAAATTTTTATATTACGTGCCCCCTTTCTCTGAATGAAAATAACCCGCAACTCACGAGATAATAATAATCCTATAAAGACTATATAATCCAATTATTTTGAAAAATAAAAAAATACGTGTATTTTTTAATATTGAGTTCTTTCAAAACAGACAATAAAAACTAGCACTCAAAAATATGAAATGTTGTCAATAAGGTCCGACCGAGACCCATATTTTAGTCTCGGCCGAGACCGAGACCGAGAATAAATTTGGTTCTCGGCCGAGACCGAGACTTGGTAGAAAGGATAAAAAAAGTATAAATTACATTAAAAATCTCTAGCAAATACCTATAGTAAGTCCAACGTCAAACTAAATACAGCAATTTTCTTTAGATATTTCTTTTCTTGAATTTTTTTTTATGTAGTTACCTCACAAACCGGTATTCGAATTTTAGGTATTTTTGTCGATAGCATGATAGGGGTCGCCTACTCTAAATTATTCCTTCCCTTCATTTTAAAGTGAAATTGAAGTCAGTTCATGTCAATATGACACCAATAAAATCGCAGTAAGTTCGCGAGATGGCGGCAAGCTCGCCAATTACAGCTCATTACGAATCTCGGCCACGGCCGAGAGTCCCGGCCATTTTTGGCCGAGAGCCGAGACCAATTTTTGGCCAAGAATGCCGAGACCGAGACCGAGATCTCGGTTGGACCTTAAAAAACCGTCATTTGACACCCCTACTCACTATCATGTCAGTGTGTGTAAGGCCTTGTGCCATTGTGTTATCAGTGTTTGTTCACGTACGCCGGTGTATGTTTAACTGATACCTAACACTGTGTCACAATGGTGTTCTACTTCAGTGTCTTTAGTCAATTATCATAATTTGAATCAAAGAGTTTAACTAGTAGTCTTAAACTCCTTAAAGTAATGTCTACATTAAAGTAGCTAAAGTACAGCTACTCTTTAATATAGGTGGGCCGACTATACCGTTTGCCAGTAGAAAACAAAAAAGTAAACAAATAAGTATGGCTGAATAGCATTTGACGTATTTGACGCATATCATGAAACGCGTTCGGAGTTTTATTTTTACTTTACGACGTGTTGTCTCTCTAGCGCACTTATTAGTACATTACTATAGAGGACGGGAAACGAAGGGTTACAGGCCAAGTAGATATATCTGGCCGAAGGAACTGAGGCCAGATAGGGATACGCGGCCTGTAACCCTGTTTCACGCCGAGATTTGTATAGTGCTTTTCTCAAACTTGCCATAAAATAAAACGAACTGATTTCGCCGAACGATACTATTTTGCCATATAATTTGTAAATATACCAATAGTACCTATAGTATCGTATAACATTAAAAAAAACATTCGCGCCAATTTTTTTTTTTATCTATTTGAGATCTCCTTTTTCCCGGTGATATAGACATTAGTCCTAGGGTTTTTTTTCTCTGTGGCTGAATGTCAAGACCTAGTATCACAATTAGACGTTTCAAAACAAAATACAGTTTGTTTGCAGTCCTAGGTGTGAAATGAATACATGAAATCTCTTTACATATCATCTTAGCACATGACACCGGATACATAGTATTTCCGGGCTTAATTTAAGGTGGAATGTCACGGTCAGCTAGGCACTACAACGCCAATAGATGGCGTTATAGTGCATAGGTGGCGCGAATTCTACGTATTTTTATATTTTATGTATGATAATAGAAATATTTTTAATAAGTAATATGTTTGCCGCAAATAAACTGCTGTTTCTAATGTGGCCAACTAAATTTCAGGTGAGGTTTAATTTACAAAATAAGTTTATTTGAATAAATACGAAACGCTGCCGCGGCTGCGCAGTATGCACACACACATTCAAACCCTTATTCGTTTACGAAACCGATTGCTTATTTCGGAACGTGTATTGAACTTGGATTAGGCTAGTTGGATGACCGTCTGACGCACATTCATTAGGACCAAGTTTCAAATCTCGTAATTTCAATATATTTTTTACTTTACATTACATGACATTTTATTTTTTTTAATGATACTTTACCTATAATTACATTTTTTTCAGTAATAAATAAATAACCTGTGGCCTATCCCACAAAACTTTACAAGCGTATAATTCTACAAAATTGTATAAATTCCGAAACAAATAATTGTCAATTTTGTAGATTTGTATGCTTGTAAAGTTTTGTGGTATTGATCCCTGAACTACAAACCTAAGTTTAATTTTGGTGGCCTTATATATTTACTCACCAAATACGTTTTCAGGTGATGTTATGGCATCCAGTTCCGGTATTTTTTGCATGGTCAATCTCATAGCCTCATAGCCTATAATACTAAAAAACGGGCCTGGATGTCCTAACCTAATAGGTGTCCAATCAGATTGGGACGGAATCTATTCGATGACTTCAGTCAGATAAGTTTTCATATGTAGATATAATTATATTAGATATTTCTGGTCACTTTAATTATTAGATTCCTTCCCATTCCAATCACGTGCGGAATACATAGATAAAGAAAACAGAACAATTTATAAATTCGGTGTTTTATTTACATCATATCATATTATTTTTATTTATTATTTCTGTTTTACGTTTTTCTGGTTTTATACATGGATTTAGGAAGATTGCTTGACGTTGTGTGTGTTGCTTGGAAGTGAGCCTGAAGCATCTACACATATTGTGACACCTGCAGTTGGCCCTGGATCTGAAATCAGAATACTCATCGTTAAAATGGTGTGTGATGATTACTGGAATAAAAAATACATTTCAGCCTCATCTAGTTAGGTGGTGGTGAACATGACTGCGAAATTAGGGAGGGAACCTGGGTTCAAAACAGGTTCAGTGAGTATCTACAAAATGGTTATATTTTTAAAAGTTCAAGGCCTGGAACTCATCATCCCTCGGGAAACTAACGTTTCCAGTATTTATGTAAAAAAAATTATATTATTCTTATAATATAATATATATTACTATTTATCTACATGTCACGTTTCCTTATTCCAATCCGATGAGCAGTTGTTGCGAAAACAATAAACACCAACACATTTTTGTTATAATAATAGTGGAAATATATAATAAAAAAACTGTTTGAATACGGGGAGGAAAGATATCCAGCAAGTCAGCCTCTACAGAACTTACCTTTTGATTTCTCCGTAATATACTCGTAGTATAATTTCTCCAAGGCTTCGCTTACAAGTTTTTTTCAGGCCCGAGTATCGGTGGTTTTTTTATAGCCTTTCCGGGACGTTTGTCGCTACATAATATACAAACGTATAATAAATCCTCATGTAAATCACTGCGCGCTATGAGATATTTCAAACAATCGTAGGCAATTTAGCGTCAATAACGATAAAGTACTGCCAGCCTAGCAGGAGGAGCTGCTGGAATTGCTAAGGCCGTAGGTGATTACAAAGCCGCAAGAAAGAATTTAGCAGAATCAGAACGACATAATAAAATGATGGAATCTATTGCATTAGGAAAAGGTTTACATATCAAACCATATAAAAGTGGCAAAGGTTTATGTATAAAAACTTCAAAAAACTAAATGACAGGTTACCTAGACGAGCTCTTACAAATATCGATATATTAAATTTCTCTTCTGAGATTCCACATTTTCGAGGAGTGTATATGAGAGACAGTTTACCAAAGCGAGCTAAAAAATTAGAATGCGGGATTGTCAACTTAGACAGTTCTAAAAATAATGGAACTCACTGGGTAGCCTATGTCAAAGACAACAATTATTGTGAATATTTTAATAGTTATGGCGACGTTCCACCTCCGTTAGAGCTAAAGAAGTATTTAAATAACAAGGATATTTACTATAATTATAACACTTACCAAAAGTTTAACACTGTGAATTGTGGTCATTTATGTCTTAGATACTTAAAGCAATATTGGTGTAAACGTTTAAATACCTTCAGTCAATAAATAAATTATCATTCTCAAGATGTCTTTCACTTTGTCTATAACTGGATCATCTTCAACTCTGATGACAAACCATTCACCAGCTCTTCAACTGGATGGTGAATATGAGTGCGGGCTGTTGTATATATCAACATTTAATTCGATACCTAATATAGACTACAGGAATAATACATTAAATTATGGTAACAACAAAACAGTTGAAATTCCTGAAGGTTCATATGAACTTCAAGATATTGCTGACTACCTCAAGAACCATCTTCAAGGGTGCACGTTTTCACTAACTTGCAATAATAATACCCTAAAAACATCTATTTTATGTTCTCTCCTGCTGCCTGGTGATTTAGAATCAGAGTGACATTTGAATTTAGTGTTGCCTTGCCAAATAGGTTTTACGTTCAGTTCCACAAGACTATCATTTAGTACGCACATCTATTATAAAAACATTAAATGTAACTAGTATGCATAGGTATAATTTCTATAATAAAAGGTCTTTCGTTCGGCTTTTGCGTGGGGATATGGCCTACATGGCAACATTAGCAACGCTTGCGTTTGATATTGTTGAAAAATAAATAACATGCGAAGTGCGCTAGGGCAGAGCGGCAACGTAGCATTTTCAGCTAACTGGCAACGTCGCTTTCCAACGCACACGCCGAACGTACGATTGGTGTATGACACTGTCGTCGTTCACCCCACATATTGACAAATCTTTATTAAAATAAAGTACTAATTTAAGCTATTATTCGACCCTTTATATTATAGAAACATTATTTGCCGCAAACAAATATAAAAATGATTGTCGATTTAAGTGATTTCATTGTAAAACTATGCTCCATTTACCCATATTTGAATAAATATATTAGTATGAAAAACGAACCACCTTAAAGTAAGTTACATCAACATTCCGTAGCAAGTTTGTGAAATAGTACATTACTATAGAGGACGGGAAACGAAGGGTTACAGGCCAAGTAGATATATCTGGCCGAAGGAACTGAGGCCAGATTAGGAATACGCGGCCTGTAACCCTGTTTCTCGCCGAGATTTGTATAGTGCTTTTCTCAAACTTGCCATGAAACAAAACGAGCTGATTTCGCCGAACCATACTATTTGATTTGTAAATAAACCAATAGTACAGTATCGTACAACATTAAAAAAAACAATCGCGCCTAACTTTTTTTTTAATCTGTTTGAGGTATCCTTTTACCTGGTGGTATAGACATTAGTTCTTAGGTTATTTTTTTTCTGTGGCTGAATGTCAAAACATAGTGTCACAATTTGACGTTACAAAACAAAAGACAGTTTGTTTGCAGTCCTAGGTGTGAAATAAATACATGAAATCTCTTTACGTATCATCTTAGCATATGCCACCGGATACATAGTATTTCGACGGTTTAATTTAAAGTAAGTAACATCAACATTCCGTAGCAAGTTTGAGAAATTTTTTTTACATACGTGTGACAGGGCCACACGTGAATAATGGTACCCAATGTGGATTCATTTAAATCAAAAAGGCATTTTGCGTTGAATAACGTAACAACGAAAAATTTTTTTTAAATTATTATTAACTCTGAAACTAGCCGAAATACAGAAAAGTTCATACTTAGGTCATTTTAGTCTTTAAATGTGATCTGGAATACCCTGTTAAGATTATGCGTAATTCTGGCGAACACCTTGTACAGTCGTCATCAGATATATTATAGCGTATATATATACGTTCAAAAATATCTGATCACGCCTTTATTGCTATTATAATAGAGGCGTGTTTAGATATTTTTGAGCGCTCTGGACTATCTCATGTATCTCATGACGACTGTACACAATATTTTCAAGCGCGACAGTACAATAAAATTCGTTATCCAGTGTATTGTACATTTTTAATACCCAACGCAACGAGCCCAGGAGGCCACTATGCCGGCGAGTAAATCATGCTGATGGAGAATCCGAAGTGAACGACGTCACACACTTGGTAACTAACCAGTATTGTGACTTATAAAGGTTCGCCCCGCCTTTCTCATACTAATGAGTAAAGTAGTAGTAAAACACTTTATTGTACAACAAAACATAACATGACGAATAACTGTTAAAATATGTACAAAGGCGAACCGTATTTTAAGGGATCTCTTCCAGTTAACATTTGAGCAGTTGAGGAGAACTAGGTTATAGATTAGTCCGTCAGTTAAACATGAAGTTTTGTGTAACACAAATCAAATTATCTTTTATTAAATATGTTGATTTATGTGTTTTTTTTTCATGTATTAACATACCATGTATTAATTATTAGGGAGTTGGTGGACGTCTGTGAATAAGTGCGTAAATAACGAATAAATAGCGCGGTAAATATATCATGACGTCACCACATGTCACAATTTTTCATGCATATTAGGTGTGACTTCTACGAACAAATAAAACATGGAAGCCGCACGCCATATTATATTGCCTTTCAAAAACGGTCTTGAATTTTGGTTGACAAGTGTCACCCTCTCTTCAATACATCACTGTAATGAATGTCAATATCAACCTATAAAAACTTAAACCCCCATTTTACAATAGTTGTGATTGGTCCATCAAAGTTTTGATTGGCTATATTCTATCAATATTTGTCAAAGATGTTGCGCCGAAATATGCGCGGTGTTAAGAAAAGCGCTATGTTCTGCCCATTTTGGTACAATTGAACAATTGTTTTAGGGGGCATTTTTGAGCTGGCGTTAGACGTCCATGTTATATATGGTCGCAGTGTGACTTGCTTAAATTAAAAAAATAATTAAAGTTAATTCTTTTCTACTGAACTCTTCTACAGTCTATAGGCAGCATATTCGGTGTGACTTGCGAAAATTAAAAGAATAATTAAAGTTAATTCTTCTCTACTGAACTCTTCTTCAGTCTTCTGTCATTCTAAGATAATAGCATTATGATGTCGCTTTCAAAACGACAACGGTTAATTTCAATACGTTTTTATGAAGACTAGTTACTGGCTGCAATAATTTAACTGTGGTCGTTCGGAAAAAGAGCTCTGCCTATTGGGAACTCGATATCGCGTTGTCGAAAATATTGTAAAATTTTGCGATGAAAATTCGCACATTAATAATGCGAATCTGTAAATTCTGAACTTCCAGTCGAAAAGGCTTTAACTTCTTGAATAATTACGAAACTTGTAGTCTGCTCCCGTGAATCTATATGAATGTACGCTTTTTATTTTGTGTAATTAACAACAACACAATCTTGGTTTTATCACCAACTTAAAACCTTTAACCTGAAGTTCATATACATTTTTTGTTAATATTATTAATATTAATTAATATTAACGTAAAAATATATCTACGAACGTGTTTCACGATATGTGTCAAAGACGTCAAATGCTATGGAAAGAAATATATTTGCTTACCTTTTTTACCCAACTGGAAAATGGTACCTATAGATAGTTCCACGAGAGTTGAGGTCACGCACACAATAACATGTCATGTAAACACACGGGGAATTCGAAATTAGTGTTCTTTTTTCGTACTGACAGTAAATCTAATTGCAACTGTTAGACTAACCAAAAAGTTAGTTCAACGAATTTGCTTCAATATTTGCCGCAAGTCATTCATTAATTCACTACAGTTTTTTCAATTAGTACATCATTTAGATGTGTGTGTAGGTAGGTAATCATAGCCCGTGTGATGACGGCAGTACGAGTACATTTGTCACCACCCCATCTCCCCATGGGTGTCGTAGGAGTCGACTAAGGGATTAAGTGTCGTTCACCATTTATTTATTGATGATTGATGATGGGCAGCAGCATCATCATAGTGGAGTGGACAGACTACTGCGATCGCCAACTCGGCTGCCCAGCGTGGCAATTATGGGCATTCACATCCTACTGCGTCCAAACGCTTAGGTAATAGTAGAGCCCTTTGTCCAGCAGTGGACTATTTATAGGCCGACTATGTGATGTGTAGGTAATGATTCACCCCAACTCTGCAGTGTTATTCACTAAGGAAACCGCCTTGCTATCAGCGCTGTGTCAGCGTCGAGTCGAAAAATGGTATTCACTAATGCACTTTAAACGACACTAGCGCTCGGCGACGAATGCGGCGTGAGCTGGAACTACACTACGTCGAGAGTTACCGCCTACAGTTCGACGACGAGCTGTTCTACGTTAGTGAATATCGTTTTTCGCAGCGCTGCGCTCGACGTCGAAGTGAAGGCTGTCTCGTCGTCGAGCTCGTTGACGAACGCAGCGTCGAATGTGTGAATAAGAGAATAGCTGGTGAAATTGTATATGTAAATTATACAATGATACGTTTGTCGCAGGTTTTCACCATGAAATGGGTGGACGAGGAAGGCGACCCGTGCACCATCTCCACGCAACTCGAGTTGGATGAGGCATTGCGGCTGTACGAGCTGAACCGGGACTCGGAGCTGACTGTACACGGTGAGCTTTATTTCTAGCATGTTAAGGTCTATAATCTGACATGGCTACATTTGGCATCGATTGCCGCACCTGGCAAGATCTAAGAACCGTGATGAGTGTGATGACTGGTGTGATCGAAAAAGGGCCGGAAAACGTACAATGCGTGGTTTAACCTTTTGACCGCCAGATTGAAGGTATATGCCAAGCTCCAGACGCCACGCGTTCACTATTATTTAAGCGTTTAACTTTACGATTTACCGTGTAAGTCGCTATTGTATCGGCGACTTTGACAGCTGTAGCCGTCTGTGGCAAGATTTTCCGGCGTCGCCTATAGCCGACTGTGGCTGTCAAAAGGTTAAAGATTTACCCCCTTATTTATAAATGTCTCCTAACTTAGCAAGCCGCTATGTATTGTTTCTCCCTTTCCGTTTTATAGAAATATTCATTAGACCGAAAGAAACAAACAATACTTAGCCGCTTGTTAATTTAGAAGACATTTGTGAATAAAGGGGTTAGCCAATAAGTGCAACAAGAGGCATGCTCGCCAGGAGACTACCATTGATTGCGTAACAACATTTTTGTGTCGCAAATGTTGTTGCGCAATCAATGGTAGCCAGCAGAAAGTTTTCACCATGAAATGGGTGGACGAGGAAGGCGACCCGTGCACCATCTCCACGCAACTCGAGTTGGATGAGGCGTTGCGGCTGTACGAGCTGAACCGAGACTCGGAGCTGACTGTACACGGTGAGCTTTATTACTAGCACGTTAAGGTCTATAATCTGACATGGCTACATTTGGCATCGATTGCCGCACCGGGAAAGATCTAAGAACCGTGATGAGTGTGATGACTGGTGTGATCGAAAAAGGGCCGGAAAACCCACAATGCATGGTTTAACCTTTTGACCGCCAGATTGAAGGAATATGCTAAGCTCCAGACGCCACGCGTTCACTATTATTTAAGCGTTTAACTTTACGATTTACCGCGTAAGTCGCTATTGTATCGGCGACATTGACAGCTGTAGCCGTCCGTGGCAAGATTTTCCGGCGTCGCCTAAAGCCGACTGTGGCTGTCAAAAGGTTAAAGATTTACCCCCTTATTCATAAACGACTCCTAACTTAGCAAGCCGCTATGTATTGTTTCTCCCTTTCCGTTTTATAGAAATATTCATTAGACTGAAAGAAACAAACAATACTTAACGGCTTGTTAATTTAGAAAACGTTTGTGAATAAAGGGGTTAGCTAATAAGTGCAACAAGAGGCATGCTCGCCAGGAGACTACCATTGATTGCGTAACAACATTTGTGTGTCGCAAATGTTGTTGCGCAATCAATGGCAGCCAGCAGAAAGTTTTCACCATGAAATGGGTGGACGAGGAAGGCGACCCGTGCACCATTTTTTATTTTTATTTCATTTTATTTAATTAATCACCATCTCTACGCAACTCGAGTTGGATGAGGCGTTGCGGCTGTACGAGCTGAACCGGGACTCGGAGCTGACTGTACACGGTGAGCTTTATTACTAGCACGTTAAGGTCGATAATTAGTTCGTAATTTATACGAGTATTTTATTTTCTTATTTCATTATTATCGATGGCAATTAAATTGTCCATAGTTAAGGCCGTATTCAAAACAAAAATCACGATCGCATCAATTGTGTTACCAAAGATTTTTTTTTATCGGCCTGGTTTAGTGTCCCACGGCTGGGCAAAGGCCTCCCCTCTTTTCCTCCATTCGGCCCGGTCGTCACATTTCTCCCGCCAATTCGGATAAAACGCGTCCAGGTCGTTCCGCCATCTCCTTCTCGGTCTGCCAATGCCCCGGCCAGCACCATCGAAAGTTTCCCAGTCTGAAACCATTTTGGCCCACCTTGCTGGGTGCATTCGGCAAACATGCCCTGCCCAGTCCCATTAAGTTACCAACGATAGTCATACTAATTATAGTGTTTACTCTGTTCAACAGCCTTTGGCAGTAGAAAAAGGCGTCATATTTAAAAAATGTAGGCGCATATTTTAATTAGAATATATCGCCTTTTTTCACTGCCAAAACTTGTTACTAAAATTTGAATTCGTAACACAAAAATTATGAGGTAAAAAGTTGCTTGTAAGCAAAAAATTGCAGCTTGGTAATAGTGGCCTAGAACAGAAGTTTCACTTTCTTCCCTTTCAGCAGAGGTTGAGAATGGTTGGTTTGTAAAGTACCTCGTAAAGTCTAATAGTTTAAAACTTAATACATTCTACATATTATATTCCTCGAACGGAAGTAGGCGACATTTTCTAGAAAAAAAAACATTCTAAAGCCAGCAAAGCCACGTTTGTGACATTAAAATTCTTATTTCAGCCCGTGGCGGCTCACGTACATACCATAAATGAATAATTTATAGCCAAATAGATCACTACGGCACTCGCCTCCTTTCATTCCTTTTCGTCCCAAAAACTGAAAGGAGATTCTAATCGCTTAGCAAGTTTTGGCTTAATTTGTCGAATGCTATTTTATTAGTGTTTTTTTTTATAAAAAAAAGAAAATCTCTATGCGACTTCCAACCATCAGTCCTGATAATCCTTAGCTATGACATCCTTTGAGCATAGGTACATAGGTATCACCGCCAAACTAATATCGTCTCGTGATCTTAAAACTCGAAAATGAGTTGGGACCTCACCTCAGTGTTCGAAGCTTAAATTCCCATGCAATGCCTTAATCATAATGCACCCTGTTTTAAACAAAACAATGAAGTGCATGATTATCTCAATGTTCCAACAAAAAGCTATGTTGGACGCTTGGCAAGACATCCGAACCCTCTAGCTACAAAATTACTAGACAGGATACAAACTGTACAAAGGTTGAAACGAAAGCACATTGTACAAAATTTATAGTAGTGGTTCATTGGAGACGATGGTCTCCAAAACCCGAACGTCATTTTCCCTCAACAAAACTGATTATAGTCACCGACTGATGGCAGTTCTCGCATGGAAAAAAATCCCATATCAATCTCTTGTCTAGCAGGTTATCAACGAAATACTTCGAACTTACTGTAAGAAATGTGATTGCCTGATTGGTCAGTTGGAAAATTCTAGATCTCAAAGTCCACCTTACGCTAGCACAAGACGTGCGTACACGCATTAGGAACACAACCTGGCTTCGGTCCTATTGCCAAAATAATGCGACGAGCTTAATTTGAAACCTTTATTATTTGCCTTACGATTTTAATGCTTAAAGTACTGAGAAGACATTTCAAAACTTAATTCAGGTTTTCAAAGAGTATTTTAAATATTTTAACAAACTCTAAACAGTACATGATTTTTCCTTTGCATAGCTCTAGGTTAAATTAATTAGATCATTACCTTCTTTACCATCTTTAAAAAGGTATTGTTTAATGATATATGTGGTATAGTTATTGCAATGTTTTGTTGCAAAATTTTTATTCGTCTCGTCGTCGTTTTTTATTAGCAGGGTTCGGATATCTCGTAGCACGGTAAGACGTTAGACAACCATGCAGTCGATTTTAACATAAAAGTCAACAATTATACTCATACTCATCCTCATGTATATAATTAGTCAAAAAATGCTTTTAATTTCATTTTATCAAAGTGTTCTATGGATATAACAAACTAGAAGCTTAGTTAATACTATTTTTTGTTCGCGTGTTTTTTACGTAATATGCAACATAGTGTGGCAGTCTTTTTTTCATTTAAAATATAGGTAGTTAAAGTCCATTCAAAAATAGATTTATTTAGTTTATAATCAACTTTTGGAATGAGTATGTGAGTATGAGTATGAGTTGACTTTTATGTTAAAATCGACTCCGTGGTTCTCTAACGTCTTACCGTGCTACGAGATATCCGAACCCTGTTTATTAGGCTATTAACTCCATCTATAATCTAAATTTTGAAAGAGACCTCGAGACTAGAATTTCTAGATTTAATTTTTAGATTTAGATTGGCACGAAATTTTTTTTTTAATGACTATACATTTTTGTCACCAACACAACTCTTCCCGTGGGTATCGTAACGTAAGAGCCGACTGAGGGATTGAAATGTAACTGACCATTAATTTACTAAAGATTAATGACGGGCAGCAGCGTCATCATAATACGTCACTACTGCGATCGCCAACCCGCTAGCCCAGCGTGGCGACTGGGCATTATACCCCCTAATGCGTCAATATGCATTAGTAATAGGAAAGGCCTATGTGCAGCAGTGGACTTTAATAGGCTGATGATGTGTGATGTGAAATTAGTGACAATTCTTCAGAAAAAAATCTCGCACTAAATTCTGTAAAAAAAACTACCTGTCAAAAGTCATTGATATTCATACACGGAACACCGAGGATCTTAAAAAGTCGGTTTTATAACTATTTGAAAAAGTAGCCCACCAACAAAATTGTATTATTTACTTTTCCACTCCTGTACAATTTTCAAGTCATTTGCCGGACAAAAGCTACGGCGGACCCTTATCGAGGCTTGACTACTTATCAATATTTCGTACTCTGTTGACCGGCACTACCTACAATTTGGAAAGACGAGTGGAAATAAGAACATCCTGGGCTTTCTCCATCCAACCAATCAAAATCCTCTTCTGATCATGATTCCAGCGAGGCAAGAAAAATATATTAAAAACTAGCAGTCCGTGACGTCTCTATAGCATTCCTCAAATTTGACAAGTTACAAGCGATGCCAGCGTTTGAGAATTAGGTCCCAGGTCTAAATTGTATTATTACATACAACAAACCTATG
>JALPQI010002517.1:0-75000 GCA_025490895.1 Thaumatotibia leucotreta
GTGTGTACTACGTCCACCTTCTCCTGGATAGCCTTGATCGCCTCTTTTGAGGTTGCCCTAGGGTCTATAGACTCCACAATGACAGCGTAGCTAGTAGATGGCACGTTCTTTCTTGGCTGCGAGGGTTGACCAGCATACTCGGTTCTCTCACCACTAGCCGCTGTTTCTGGAGGTACAGTATTCGCCGCGGCTCTAGCACGCCTTTTGCCCTTTTTTGTAAGGACCTCGGTGAATTCCCCCTCCTCTTCCTTGTCTTCCGACGTTAGGGCTGCAACGACCAATTCGTTGATTTTCTTTTGTTCGTCAATCAACTTAGCCACTTCAGTCTGCATGTTAGTTATTATCTCCTTCTTCATTTTTGCTAACTCAAGCGTCGTTTTCCTCAGCATCTCCTGAGGGGCCGCAGGTTGAGAGTGTATGCCAGACTTTACTGGCTTTTCAACCTCCACCTCAGTCTGTGTGCCTAGGCTTCTGATTGTTATCATGCCTGTGTTTAATGTTGGGGCTTCTCGTAAAATTCGGTTGCTGATGACTACTTCCTCTGTCTCATCAGCATACCGTGTTGACACTTCCAGAATCATATCAAGACATTTTAATATCTCCTTCTTGTTGTTTCTAGTGACCGACTTATTTTCTTTGAGCTGCTCCCTTATACGGTCAGCTTCAAATTTAATGGCGGACCGGAATCGACCACAAGGACTTCTGGTCTTAGGGCTCGCCATTGTCGAGGTCTCCGAGCTCAGATAGAGCCTCTCCATAGTGTCGGACTCGGTAGCCAGGTCAAAGACATCCGGCGTTGTCTCCTTCGCCGGTGCCGCCTTTGACGCATCCGGGCCCGCCACTGGTGTTGATGCCACAGTGAACGTGGCGTTGTGCGTGTTCTGGGACTCGAGGTCAATCAAATCTGTTTGCACACACGAAGGATTTTTGTGCCCATCCCCAGACTGTTTCCCAGGCTTTTCGCAGAGCCTCTGTGTCTCGCTGTCTTTGCGGACTGTCGCGCTAGAGGTTTGCTCGCCTTCCACTGCAGGTGGGTGCTGTGGGGGGGCTGCGCGTGCCTTTTTAGGCGATGGAGGAGGGGTGCGGTACGTATACATTGGTGATGTGATTTGCCGAAATTTGAAAAATCAATATCTTAAAAACTATACACAATACAGCTATGAAATAAAAAGAATTAGTTTGGTATTTCAATTATCTGTATTTTAAAACTATTTCCAGATTTTTAGGCGTAAAAACAACGGAGTAATAAAATAAAATCGGGGTATTTTTCTGATTTACAGATTTATTGACTCAGCGCGTTAATTAGGGGTTTGTAAGAGAATCGTAATAACAAAAAGTGTAGATGCAGATGTTTTTAATAGGAATCAGCTATAAAAATTAAACTTTACCGTATGGGGACAGATATATTGAAAGTTAAAAGTGGTTGCCGCCACACTTTCTGCAGGCACCGTAAAAATCAGTAGGTATCTGAATAAGTTGTATGAAGAATGTATCCAGAAACTAGTTTGCTATTAATGATAAAATAAAGGTTGTTAAATGCGACTAAATTGTGAAAAAACAAGAGGAATCGATGAAAAGACTATGTAGTTATTGCAATTCGCAAATTGAGATTTTCAAAAAACAAAGAAAAAATTATTTCTCGGCAACCTGATGTCCTAGAAAGATGAAAGTGGTATCAAAAAAACGGGGCAATTGAATTTTAAATAATATGTGAGAATCAGAATTTTCAAACGAAGTTGGCTAAACAAAAGTCTCGAAAAACTGAAAATCTAGTAAAAAAGACGACGGAAGTGACTTTTTGATATTACGAAGAAACTAGTGGGAGAATCGTAATAATGCATATAACATAAAAGTTTCCAAAAAAATTACTGTATCTAAAAAGCTAAATTAAACAAAAATCTACCGTGGGAAACTAAAGTTATTGCTCAAAAACAAGATTGCTCAGAGGTTTTCATGAGGGTACGACTTTTTTCCAAAGATGTTGAAATTTAAAACTGAAGCTAGGTAGGTGGAATTTATTAAACTAATACGTAATTTAAAACTAATTAAGAGGTACAATACTGCAAAAGAAAAAATTGAAAATGTTGAAAACTGAATTTTTAATGAATTTATGAAAATCTTCAAAGTGAAGTGAATGAAAAAATTTTAATATTTCGGTAACCAGAAGGGCTAGGGGGGTAAGAGTGGTATCGAAAAGTCGGGGCAAATTAGCTTTAAAATTGTGCCAAAACGTGTCTATACAGGTAGTTTAGAACTGAGCTTGGTTAGGTTAGGTTAGGTTAGGTTAGGTTAGGTTAGGTTAGGTTAGGTTGGGGTGCAGGGCTGGTTCCTCCTCGTGGTGCACCCTGGGAGGGGGAGGATAGCCGCTCAGTTGCGCGCTTGCTATCCTCCCTCTGCGAATACCAGCCACAGGCGGTAGCGGTTGAGTCAGACTCCCGCGAAGGCTTTAATGCCGGGTTTTTTGTTAGCTGCTCCCAGCTCGCCTCAGGTCATCTGAGATGGCATGGGATGCAGCCTGGCCCTTCGGGCAGCGGTGGTGGTGCGTGGCACCGTGTTGTCGGGGCTCTTTAGAGCCAGCGGCCGCTGAGCGGCGTGGGATGGCGGGCCTTCAAGGCTCGCGGCGCGGCGGGTGGGTTCCGTCCCTCCGTCGGGCAGACCGTAACCCGCACTGAGCGGGCCGGGGGCGCTGCTCACTGAGAGTAGTGCCGCGTGGAACAAACCACTATAAAAATGAAACGGAGGAGGGTCGCTCCAGAAATGGATGCGATGGGTGCGGCGATGTGCCAGGTGCACTCGACGTGTAGTCGACGCCGGACCGACCCGTTGCTCGTCAAGGCCGTAGTCATGTTTTGCGACTTTGGTCGGGCGGCGGGGGCCCTGCCTTAATTGGCCGGGCCGCGAGGAAGAAAACCTCAATAAAAAATTACCCCCAATCCTAAGCGGCGCAGCACCGCGAGAGGATGCATGGCTGAGGTGGAGTCAGTCGTTAGTGCTTGCCCCGTTAGTGTACTGGCCGACACACTGACGGGTTACGCTAGGCTTATCCAGGTGCAGAGGGCACCGCCTGGATGGACTTTTATATCCCTCACACTCGTGGGAACTTTATGGCAACTGAACTCAAAAAAACAAAAAACATGATGAAAGGAGGAGACAAACCCAAGATTAAGGGTACAAAAGTCGAGAAGCGCATCCGAAGAAGGAGTAGGGACGGCGCAGCAAAAATGGCGGAGAGCGTGGCGGACATGCTCGCAGTAGAGGAAGAAAGCGACCAGTCATCGGACTGCTCGCTCATTTCTGTTCGATCACGATCGAGGTCGAACTCTAATAGCTCGGTGGGCCCTAGCGGGCGTTTTTGGACCCAACCCGGTCCCAACAGCAGAGAAGGTTCGCTTCACCTCTCGGACGATTCGTCGATGGACGAAACAGAGAAGGTGAAGCGCCCTAGAGGCCGCCCGCCAACGACTGGCCAATATATCGGACTAGCAGCGGCGCAGAAAGCCCTCAATGATGCAAAACGTGAGGCTCTTGAAATAGAGGCGGAGAGGGCTGTTGCAAGTCAGGCAAAGGCAGCGAGAGACAAGTGGGACAAACAGTTCCCAAAGCTGCTCCCTGCCAAACCAAATAAGGACGAGACTGCCACAGGCCTCACTGAATCGGTGACGGCCCAGGTGGCCATCATCAAGGACGTGGCGGTCAAATCTAAACACCTGAAGGGCACATTTGTGCGCGCCCTCAAAGAGGCAGCAGAAACCATCGGGGAGGCTGTCCAAATTTTGAGTGAGCGCACAATCTCGGACGAGACTCGTCAATTGCAGGCGGCGAACAAAAGCCTGCAAGCGGAGATGGCCAGTCTTCGCTGTGAACTGGCCCAACTAAAGGCGGAGGTGGACAGGGCTAGGAGGAAAGAAAGCCTCGACCTTCCACCCACCGAGACAGTGCAGGACACTGAGATGCGCGACCCGGTGACACCTGCAGCTGACAAACGGCCACTGACACGCGCAAGGGGCCCGTTGGGCAACCTTGAACCCGCTCTCGGGAACGAGGACCTCATGCGCGCAGTGGCGCTCAAGGTGGGAGAGATTGTGGGCGCACGCTTAGATGGGCTCGAAGCCGAGGGTCGCCTACTGCCGGCCAAACAATTGCGGCCGCCACTAGCAGCAACGAGGAAGAATCAGGCTGCGGCATCCTCAGCGGTTACAGTAAGAGAGGGGACAAGTGGCAAGGCAATTGTCATTGACGCCACCAGGAAGCCGCAATCTGCATCGGAGGCCAAAACCGCCAAGAAGACCAAAGCGAAGGGTGGAAATAGGGGAAGCAAGGCCAGGACCCAGGCACTGAAAGAGCCGCCCACGCCTCGTTCACTGCCACCAGCGCCCGCCGCTATGAAAGAGGGCTGGAATGTGGTAGCAAGCAAGGGCAGCAAACGGAGGGCTGCCCAACGTGCCGCCCCACCACAGCCAGCGGCGAAAGCAAAAGCTCAAAAGCTGAAAGCTCCACGATCGGCGGCCGTTGTGCTAACACTACAACCAGAAGCAGTTGAGAAGGGCGTCACTTACAAAGACGTCATCGCTGAGGCCAGGACCAAGGTCCAGTTAGCGGAAATTGATATCCCCGGCGGTTTGCGCTTCCGGAGAGCGGCCACCGGAGCGTGCATTTTAGAGGTCCCTGGCGCAACCAGCGGGGATAAAGCCGACAAACTAGCTGAGGCGATTCGGCAACAGGTTGGCACAGACAAAGTGCGAGTGGCAAGGCCCTCAAAAAGTGTGGACGTTCGGGTCACTGGCCTTGACGAATCCGTTACGGCAGACGAAGTGGCTGCTGCGGTGGCACGTAGTGGAGAGTGCGCCATTGACGCTGTAAAGGTTGGTGATATACGCCAAGGATTCTCGGGGCTCGGTACGGCATGGGTTCGGTGCCCAGTCATGGCCGCCAAAAAAATAGTATCCGGGGGTCGGCTTCTGGTAGGTTGGGTCTCTGCTCAGGTTAAACTGATGGATCAGAGACCCCTACGGTGCTACCGATGCTTCCGCAACGGCCACGTCAGTGCGCAGTGCCCAGCGGAAACAGACCGGTCGAACAGCTGCTTTCAATGCGGTAAAGAAGGCCACAAAGCGGCCCAGTGCACTGCCTCGCCGCATTGTGCTGAATGTGCAGCAGCCGGTAAGCCGTCTGGGCACAGAATTAGCAGCAAGGCATGCACTGCACCCAAAGCTGCTGGGAAAAGAAAGGCGAAAAATGCTGCCAGTGGCCTCCAGGCCCCCTCGCAGCCTGCCGAATCGACCCTGACGGGACAGTCAACGGCAGAGGAGGATCTATCTATGGTTGTGGGTTAAATGGACACCATAGAATTCCTACAGGCGAATCTCAACCACGATGCCAGGGCCCAAGACCTCCTCTGCCAAAGCGTAGCCCAGTGGGGGATACATATCGCCGTAGTAGCTGAGCCCTACAGAGTGCCGGTCAGAGATGACTGGGCTGGAGACCTTGACGGTACCGTGGCCATAGTTACGCGGAGCGCTGCCGGCTCCAGTTTTAGAAGCGTAACGAAGGGCCACGGCTGCGTCGCTGCAGTCTGCGGAAAGTTGGCGGTAGTCGCGGTCTACTTCTCCCCAAACAAGAGCCTGGCAGACTTCGAGACATTCTTGGTGGAGCTCGGTGCCCTCGTCGGCAGACTGCACCCCAACCCGGTGATAGTCGCGGGTGATTTTAATGCGAAGAGCACAGCGTGGGGATGCCCAGCAACTGATCCGCGGGGGCGCACTCTCCTAGAGTGGGCAATTGGCGCAAACCTGGCGGTCATAAACACCGGCACGGAGAACACATGTGTGCGGCAACAGGGTGGTTCTATTGTAGACATAACATTTGGAAGCACCGCCCTGGCACACCGTGTTCAAAGCTGGGAGGTCCTGGTCGGCGTTGAAACACTGTCGGACCACCGCTACATCAGGTTCGGAGTCGCGACGCTCCCCAGGCCCGGTCTCCAACGACGTAACGACCCAGTCGGCGATGGTCCTCGCTGGGTGCTTAAGAAACTAGACCGAGAGTCCTTAGAACTGGCGGCTTTGGTTCGGTCATGGACACCGGAACCGGAGGAGGTGGTCGACGTGGAGGCAGAAGCCGAATGGTTCCGTAAGTCCATGACCGAGGTGTGTGACGCGGCGATGCCTCGAGCTAAAACCTTCTCTCCCCGACGCGCAGTGTACTGGTGGTCTCCAGATCTTGCGCAGTTGCGCGAGGAGTGCGTGCTCAAAAGACGCCAGTACACAAGGCAGAGAAGTCGTCGGCAGAGGAATGAAGAGGCGGAAGCGACCCTGTACACGAGGTACAAAGAGTCAAAAGCGGCCCTAAAAGCTGCCATCGGCAGTGCCATCGAACGGGCACGGGAAGAGTTCCTGGAGATTCTAAACAGAGACCCATGGGGGAGGCCATACAAGCTTGTCAGGCAAAAACTCCGCCCGTGGGCCCCTCCACTGACACAGAGTCTCCAGCCCCAGCTGCTGGATAACGTGGTTTCAACTCTGTTCCCCCACAGACCTCCACAACCCCCACCGCCAATGGCGCTACCTGGGGTAGCTGAGAGGCAGCAAGGGGCTGAAGCACAGACACCGAGGGTCACTGAAGGAGAGCTCGGAGCGGCGGTGCTAAGGCTAAGGGCAAAAAATACGGCGCCTGGGCTCGACGGAATCCCGGGTCGAGCCTGGGTTCTAGCCATGAGTGCCCTGGAGCCAAGGTTGCGACGGCTATTCAGCCAATGCCTGGAGCAGGGTCGCTTCCCAGATGCATGGAAGATCGGTCGCTTGGTCCTGCTAAGGAAAGAGGGTCGTCCTGCGGAGTCACCGTCGGCCTACCGGCCCATCGTGTTGCTTGATGAGGTGGGCAAGCTCTTTGAGCGTATCATCGCCAACCGTCTCATCAAGCACCTTACCGCCGAGGGGCCGGGCTTGGCCGATTGTCAATATGGATTCCGCAGTGGTCGCTCAACTGTACATGCGATCCTGCAGGTCAAGAGGATAGCGGAGGATGCAGTCTCCCAGGGTGACGTCGTCTTGGCAGTGTCGCTTGATATTGCCAACGCTTTTAACACCCTCCCCTGGGGCTGCATCATTGAGGCGTTGCTGTACCACCAAGTACCCCACCATCTCAGCCGAATTGTAAGGGCCTACCTGTCTCGAAGGTTTGTGGCCTTTCCCGGGCAGTATGAGTGGGAGAGGCGGGAAATGGTGTGCGGTGTTCCACAGGGGTCGGTACTAGGACCACTCCTGTGGAACATCGGATACGATTGGGTGTTGCGAGGAGGTCGTCTGCGCGGGGTTGAGCTGGTGTGCTACGCCGACGACACCCTTGTCACAGCGCGCGGGGCCTCACTTAGAGACGCGTCCATCTTGGCCACTGCAGCAGTGGCACATGTCGTGGGAAAGATTCGGCGGCTTGGGCTGGAGGTTGCCTTAAATAAATCGGAGGCCATATGCTTCCACGGCCCCCGAAGAGCACCCAAGCCCGGATCCCACATAATTGTCGGCGGCGTGCGAATCCCCATCCAACGGACGATGCGGTACCTTGGCATCGTCCTGGATAGTCGGTGGTCCTTCGAGGCGCATTTCGAACGGCTGACTCCAAAGCTGCTGAGTGCGGCTGCTGCGCTCGGGCGCTTGCTCCCGAATCTTGGGGGCCCAAGAGCGTCGTGCCGTCGCCTATACTCGGGGGTAATAAGATCAATTGCCCTTTACGGTGCCCCAGTATGGGCTAAAGATCTCAACGCCGGGAATGCCAATCAGCTGCGCAGAGCGCAGAGAGTAATGGCGATAAGGTCCATACGGGGATACCGCACGATCTCAGGAGAGGCGGCATGTGTGCTGGCCGGATCTCTGCCGTGGGATTTAGACGCGAGGACCCTTGCGTCAGTCTTCTTCTGGCGTGAGGAGGCGCGTGCTAGAGACTTTTGGCCAGCACCGCAGGAGATCCAGGCCAAGCGTGACGAACTATGCCGCGAGGCGATTTCGGAGTGGGTGGACCGACTGGCTAGACCAACTGCGGGCGCCCGGACTGTTGCGGCGATACGCCCAGTCATGACACAGTGGCTGGAGCGGACACATGGCTCCCTCACGTTCCGGCTCGTGCAGATTCTATCGGGGCATGGTTGCTTCGGGAGGTATCTGCACAAAGTTGCCGGCAGGGAGCCGACGGAAGAGTGTCATGAATGCGGCGCAGCGGTGGATACCGCTCAACACACTCTGGACGAGTGCCCAGCGTGGGGGCCAGAAAGGGACGACCTGGTGGCTATAGTGGGGCAGGATCTGTCGCTGCCAGCCGTGGTGAAGTCCATGGTCGACAGCGACAGATCTTGGAAAGCAGTGAAAACCTTCTGCGAGCTAGTCCTGCAACAGAAGGAACTGGCGGAGCGGGCCAGAGAGGTCGACCCACTGGCCGACCAAAGGCGCCGCAAGCGAGCCGGACGAAGACGGGCCGCGCACGACCGCCGCCTGCCTCCGTAGAGTGGCCATAGGATGGCAGGCATGGGGAAGTCTGCCATCCGTCAATCAGCATTAGACCACTGAAGGCGGAATGATGTGAGGATGTAAAATTGAGGCCAAAACGGCCTCCGGAGGCGGCGCTCCAGGGCTCGGAGCGGTGCTGGTGGTGCTGCAGATGCAAGCGCGAGCGTTCCTGCAGCCCACCGTACAGCACAGCGGCGGCAGACGGAGAGGTTTTTTAGTGGGTAAACTCGGGGTCCCATCAGCCCATAACGAGGAGTCCCACATAACCACCCGGGTTTGTCCCCACATCCGGGTGGTATGCGTAACGCATTTTTCCTCTCCTTAAAAAAAAAAAAAAAAAAAAAAAAAAAAAAAAAAAAAAAAAAAAAAAAAAAAAAAAAAAAAAAAAAAAAAAGGTTAGGTTAGGTTAGGTTAGGTTAGGTTAGGTTAGGTTAGGTTAGGTTAGGTTAGGTTAGGTTAGGTTAGGTTAGGTTAGGTTAGGTTAGGTTTTTTTTTTTTTTTTTTTTTTTTTTTTTTTTTTTTTTTTTTTTTTTTTTTTTTCCTGCTACCTCCAACGTAATCGGAGCCTATTTTCACAATTTAAGTTTGACACATTCATGCTAGTTCTCACAGGTATCCTTCTCGTACTTTTATTCTTCATACTTGTTCTTTCTCTCATTCATCGGCATTCATTCCAAGGTCGGGACAGACCATTTAGCCTCTTTTGGGCATGTCTAAGCTACTACTTCTTTCTATTCTTACGTTTATTTATTCATTTATTTACTTTTTGTTTTTTTTTTTTTTTTTTTGCTAAGTGTGGGGTGTAATAAATATTCGCTGTTTTTCTTTATTGTTTTTTACAGTTTTCACGCGTTACATCTTATTTTTACACTGATTTGTACTTATTTACTACGTTATTTAACATATTGTTCTCTAAATTCTAATTTTTATTTTTATTCTATTACATGTGTGTATTTTTATATCAATATATTATAACAATATTGTATAAAGATACTTTACTTAAACAGTCTTATTTCTATTTGTTACAACTAATAGTATTTCCTTACAATATGTTATAAAAGCTTCTCTCTTTTCTTTACTTTTTATTATGCTATGGAGGGTTTCCCGCTCCAGTTTCTCATTTATTATAATCTCGACATGGTATCGACGGTATCCGAAGGTAGGACATTCCAAGATAAGATGCTCTACTGTTTCGTCTACCCCGGGGTCGCACGCGCATGATGGACTCTCCTTACACTTGAAGCGATTCAAGTATGCAGAGAATCCACCATGCCCGGTAAACAGTTGTGTCATTGTGCTGTCTATCTTAAGCTGTCGAACCGTTTTGTACGCCGCAACAGCGTCTGGAAAAAAGATTTTTGTTACTGAAGCCGTTCCTTCTGTTCTGTATCTACAGTCCCACTCGCGAAGCGTCCCCTCTCTAATGGTACGCCTCACGTGTGAAGCAGGGCATCGGTCATAGTCCGGTTTCTTTTTTGACTTCAGAGCGGCCTCTTTGGCCAGATAGTCTGCTCTCTCATTTCCCTCTAGCCCAATGTGTGCTTTGATCCAGAACAGGGATACCTCCTTGTTCTGGAGTCTGCATCCCCGAAGGTTTTCGCGTGTTTCTACTGCTAAAGGGTGAGTAGAGTTGAGGTTGGTAACTGTCTCCAAGGCCGCTCTGGAGTCACTATAGATCCCGAACGTGGTATCACTGCGCTTTAGTGCAACTTCTGTTGCCTTGCATAGGGCTAGGAGTTCGGCCTGGTAGACGGTACAATACGGCGACAGTGCAAGTTTGTGGGCTTTGGTCTCTGCGGCGTTGTTCCATACGGATACTGCTGCTCCAACCTTACCCTCAATCTTGCTGCCATCCGTGAACAAGCGCACAGCGTAGTTGCTGTGCGTTGTGTAATGGTCCTCGTCCGCCAGTTTGCCGAACTCCAGTCCCACTTGGCTTGCGGGGTGTGGGAAGGTCATCTTAGGTGTCATCTTCTCCATCTCTCTACCGCTCAAATCCTGTCGGGTTGCTCCCTTCTTGGCCTCGTAAAGCGAGGCCACCTCGCGTACTCGGAGGTCGAGAGGGAGCAAGCCTGTGAGCAGGAGAGCAGAGTTGAGTGACACCGTCCGATATGCCTTGCACATTTTCTGCGCGAAGCCTCTTTGCACCACGCTCAGCTGCTTCCGCACTCCCAGCTTTTTTGCGGCCGGTGCCCAGGCTGCCGCTGCGTACAATATGATTGGTTCCACTGCTGTTGTATATATTGTGCGCAGCACCTCCGGGTTCAGTCCCCAGTTTACGCGTGCAGCTCTAGTCAGTGCCTTATAGATGCCTGCTGCCTTTTTGCATATGTTGCAGACGTGTGTATTGAAGGTAAGTTTCTCATCAATGGTAAGCCCGAGGATTTTTATTTCTTTTGATCGTGCTATGCTGACTCCGCCCATGCTCAGGCGTGGTGTGTCGTATTTAAGTTTTTTAGTGATGACCATTGCGTTGGTTTTGTTTGGCGCAAACTTTAACTTATTGTCAACACCCCACGCCTGAACATGTTCAAGGGCAGCGTTTGCCTCTCTTTCAATCTCTCGGGCCTCCTTCCCGTGAAAAACCAACACCACATCGTCTGCAAAAGCCTGGCAGTAGACACCAAGATTTTTTAGCTGCTTTAATAGGGGATCGAGAAGTAGGTTCCACAGAATTGGCCCACCTATAGAACCTTGTACACAGCCCTTTTCTGTGGCTCTCACGTGGGCTTCGCCTGCATATCTCACCTCCACCTCCCTTTCACTGAGATAGCTGCTGATGACTCGCCTCAAACCCACCGGGCATTTTTCCTCCACCAGTCTGGCCTTAATTGCAGGCCACCACGCGCTATCAAAAGCCCCTTCGATGTCTAAGGATACGAGCGAAACTAACTTTTTGTCATTGAGTTTCGCTCGTATACGATCCATGAGCGCGACGAGTGCGTCTTCTGTGCTTTTTTGCGGCATAAAGCCATACTGGTGGGTGCTGATCTTGGGCAGTATATGAAATTTGAGGCGGTTCACCAGCATCTTCTCGTAGATCTTCCCTAGGATAGGTAGAAGTCCTATGGGTCTGTGGGATTTCGGCGTGGTGTATGTATCTTTACCTGGCTTTTTTAGTATAACCACTATGGCTTTCTTCCACACTTTTGGAAAGTAGTGGTGTACTAGGCATTTGTTGATAAGAGCCAGGAAGTATTCCGGTGCCGTCCCAATCGCATGCGCGCAAATATCCGCAGTGAACCCATCGACACCAGGAGCCTTTTTCGGGTTGAAAGACGTGGCTGCAGCATTTAGTTCCTCTTGAGTAAACGGCGGATCATGTTCATCATGCTCCGACTCGTTTACTCTATCGGCTTCCAGTCTCACTTTCTGATGCTGCGCGTTTTCGCCTTCTTTCAAGTCCTCAGGATAGAAAGTCTCGGCCAGGTATCTCACTGATTCACCTGCGGTCAGCACTTTGCCCTCTTTTATTAGTGGGAGATCTTCTTCCCTGGTGGTTACCCTTTTTAGTACTCTGTAGATACCCTCCCACATTCCTTCCCTTTCTTGCTTCTGACAGAACTCCTTCCAGCTATTAGTTTGCGCTTCCGTTACAGCTAGCTCGTATTTTTCTTTTTGTTCGAGGTACGTGTTCACGACCATCGGTCTTCGGTTTGGCGCGGAGTTTCGAATCCTTCGCTTCTTTGTAGCTACATCTTTTTTTTAAAGTTGCGAGTTCTTCAGACCACCATGGCATACTGAGCGTTTCTTTTTTCTTTTTAATTGGCATTGTTTGTTGACATGTATTTGTAATTATTGTGTTAAGCTGTATTACTGTGTTTTCTATATCTAGACAATTTGTTATTTTATGTAAATTTTCTATTGTAATTTGCCCTTCCTGCATAAGCTGGGGCAGTTTCTCATGAAACTGCTCCCAGTTTGCCTTTTTTGTGTTGTATTTCCTGGTCGTTCTCTCTATACTTTGTCCTTTTGACTTCTTTTCATTAATGCCAAATATTATACCATTGTGGTCCGAACTGGTCAATCCCTCTTCCACGCGCCATCCCTCTACTAAGTTTACGACGTCTTCCGTACAGGCTGTAATGTCCACGTAGCTGCTGTAACGTTTTCCGCCTCTTATGGTGTCAAAGGTTGGAGTTCTGCCTGTGTTCAGAATGTGGAGGTTTAGTTCTGTTAGGGTGCCACAGAGTAACTCTCCCCTATCGTCCTCCCCGGAGCTGCCCCACCAAATGCTCTTCGCATTCGCATCTCCTCCTACAATCATTGTAGGAGGTTAGGTTAGGTTAGGTTAGGTTAGGTTAGGTTAGGTTAGGTTAGGTTAGGTTAGGTTAGGTTAGGTTAGGTTAGGTTAGGTTAGGTTAGGTTAGGTTAGGTTAGGTTAGGTTAGGTTAGGTTAGGTTAGGTTAGGTTAGGTTAGGTGAGGTTAGGTTAGGTTAGGTTAGGTTAGGTTGGGGTGCAGGGCTGGTTCCTCCTGGTGGTGCACCCTGGGAGGGTGAGGATAGCCGCTCAGTTGCGCGCTTGCTATCCTCCCTCTGCGAATACCAGCCACAGGCGGTTGCGGTTGAGTCCAGTGGACTCCCGCGTGGGCTTCAATGCCGAGTCAAGGAGAAGGCCATTGGGCCTAGCGGTCGAAGAATGGTTCATGCCATTGGTCGTGGAGTAAGTGGGTTTTAACGAACCCACGCAGGGGTGTTCACGCCAGCATCCCTTGAATCCCGCAACCCGCAGTACTCTCCCAACGACCCCCATCTCTGGCGCTATGGGGTACGGGAAGTGCTTGCGGCTCGGAGGGCTTGCCTTAGTTGGCCGGCCCGCGGGAAGGAAAACCCTATAAAACCCGACAGCGAAGTCGTTAAAACCTACAGATACCAGGCGACCTCTGTAGTATGTAGCCCGCTGTCCGGAATGGGCGTCACCCGGCAGTGCAACTATCGACCCATTCTCGTGGGAACAAAAATATAATGGCACAAATATTAAAAAACAAAACTTCAAACGGCCCTTCTCAGGGCCAAACTCAAAACGGTCCTTTTCAGGACCACACTTATGCGGACATATGCTCAACTAAGAGCGTATTGAGACTAAGAGGAGGAAGTCCCTCAACACGCAATGCAAGGGGCAAGAAGGACAAGGATGTCGATATGGAGGAAGAAACTGAAAGCGGAGAACTCGCTGAAACCCGGTCTTCGAGCGGTATCAAAATCGCCTTCCCGAAGACGATTCTAGGCACTAAAGCCCGATCTCAGCGACAGAGGAAACAGCCTCCTCGCCTTCTGGACGTAATACCCTCGGACTCCAATTCTGAGTTCGAATCAGAAGATACTGAGGGCACAGTCCCAGGGGACATAAGTAAAGCGGAAAAAAGGTGTCTTCAACCCGATGCTGAAGGGCCAGAAGTGCAACCTAAAATGAGCTCAGCGAGGCGAGGCAGAGGACCACCTGGGGCTCACACGGGCATAGCTAAGGCGAAGGCCCAACTGAAGGCGTTTGAGTCTCAAGACTTCCAGGTAGACAGTGACGAGGAAGATCACGCCAAGAGGACAGAAAGGGACGAGACCAATGCCGGATACCGGGAGCGTAGCCCTCTAGGGGAAGAAGCTTACAAAGACCCGATTGAGCAAGCCAAGAGAGCAGCCGAAATAATTTATGAGCAGGCGGCAAAATCAGGCAACCTCAAAGGCAAAATCTGGGGGCAAATAAACGCAGCTTGCCGAGAAATTGTGGAGGCTATGGACGACCTGCGGACAAGAGACGAATCAGATGAGATTCGAGCGCTCAAAGCTGACCGCACGAGGATGGCGCAACAATTGGCGCAACTCCAGGCGGAGACTAAAGCCCTGCGAAGGGCCTTCTCAGAGCGGCAAAATGTACCTCAGCCGCAATCGGAACAGGGAAATGTGATTGAAGATGCCATAACGAGAGCTATGGCTTCATTCAAAGAGGAGCTAAAAAAGGAGATCCATGTGTCTGTGGGGAACATGGTCAACGTCCGTCTCGGTGAGATGGAAAAACGCCTGCCCCCAGAACCGATCCTTCGGCCCCCACTTGCGGCTGCGCGGAACAAAGCGCCAGATGTGGAACATAGGCAGGAAGTGGCACAACCTACGGAGCCATGCCCAGCAACGAGAGCAACCCGGGGGAAGGTACCGAAACCCCGGAAAGAAAGGTCGACCCAACCAGCTCCATCAAAGCCGCCCGCAACCAAACCTACACCCAAAGCCGGCCGACCGACGGTGCCCCCACCGCCGCCACCCCCGCCCAAAGAACCTTCATGGACGGAGGTGGTCAAGAGGAAAAAGAAGCCTAGAACCGTGAAGCCTGCTGCCCCGACACAGGCTAAACTGGTTAGTAAAGCTCTGCCTGTCCCTAAAACCGCCGCGGTTGTGGTGGCTTTGAAACCCGGATCGGAGGAAACATACCTGTCGGTAATGACCAAGGCCACGAATGCCGTAAACCTAGGAGAAATAGGCCTTGCTCACGTCCGGGTCAAAAAGTCTGCTGATGGCGCTAGGGTCATCGAGGTCCCAGGAGGCGATGATGGCAGGGCGGCCAACGCCCTCAGGGAAAAACTGGAGGAGGCAGTGGGAAATGTGGCCCGTGTATATTGCCCTGTCAAGATGGGAGGTCTATGTATCGACGGCCTGAACGAGACGACGACCAAGGAGGCGATCCTTGAAGCAGTGACCAGGGTGGGCGGATGCGATCCTGCCAGTGTCAAAGTGGGGGAAATACGTAATGTCAGAGACATAAGCGGATCTGTGATCGTGCGCTGCCCAATCACTGCAGTGAACGCCCTTCTAAAAGCAGGTCGGATCACCATAGGCTGGTCGTCTGTTAGGGTCCGCGCCATAGCACCGGAGCCCATTAGGTGCTACAAATGTCTGGGCACTGGCCACACACGGGCAACTTGCCCATCGCAGGTTGAGAGGGGCGATTTGTGTTTCCGCTGCAGTCAGCCCGGACACAGAGCAGCGGCATGCACAGCTGCAACTCCTTTCTGTGCCGTGTGCTTTCAAGCCAAACTGCCGGCAAAACATGTCATGAGGGGGCTGTCATGCAAGCCGCCCCCCACCAAGAGCACAAAAGTCCCTGTCCTGGCGACGCCAGCTACTAGGGCGCCAAGCGTCCCGGCCTCTCAGCCGGCCACTGCGGAGGACACAATGGACACATAAATGCCAGCACACCCAAGGCAAATAAATGTCCTCCAGTGCAACCTCAACAACTGTGCTGGGGCCCAGAACCTGCTTATGCCGACAATTGCGGAGCAACACATCAGCATTGCAGCTGTAGCCGAACCCTACTACATCCCCCCTCAACCAAACTGGGCCGGATCAACTGACAAGAGGGTGGCTATAACGGTACCGGCAGTAGGAGGATTTCCACCAATTGTTAGCAAAAACAGAGGAGAGGGATTCTCGGCGGTGGAATGGAGAGACATAATAGTAATTGGTGTCTACTTCTCTCCGAACAAGCCACTCCGGGAATTCGAACAATTCCTGGAAAAACTCTCTGAGGTAACCAGAAGGTCTGCCCCTCTGCCAGTGATGATCCTCGGAGATTTAAATGCCAAAAGCGCAGCTTGGGGCTCTCCCATCTCCGACACAAGAGGTACAAGCCTCACCGACTGGGTGGCCGCAATGAACCTGGTGGTTCTTAACCAAGGCAACGAGCTCACGTGCGTGCGATGGCAGGGAGGATCCATAGTGGATATATCGCTGGCCTCTCCGACTATTGCTGCACGAATCGATGACTGGAAGGTCTTAAAAGATGTGGAAACGCTCTCCGACCACCAGTACATTACAATGAGGATATCGTGCGGTCAAGGAGGGCGCCCAACTGCCCCCCCAGGAAGTAGACAAGGCTGCTTTACTAGATGGACTCTGGCAAAATTGGACCGAGACATGGCCGAGGAAGCTGCTATGATAGAGGCCTGGAATGCGCCCCCTGGGGCCGATATGGGAATTGAAGAGCGGGCTAAGAACTTTCAAATCGGTCTCAGGCGCGTATGTGACGCTTCCATGCCCAGATCGAAACGGTTGCCGGCGAGGAAACAAGTTTATTGGTGGACCGAGGAGATCGCCACGCTGCGTGCCACCAGTAATGCAGCCAGGCGCAACTACACGAGGTGTAGACGCCGCAGACACACAGCGGATGAAGAAATGCGGCTTCGTGGCGTCCTTTCGGAAGCTAAAAAGGCTCTCTCCTCGGCTATTGCCAAAAAGAAAGACGAAGCGCGAGAGGAGTTCCTTGCCTCCTTGGACAGGGATCCTTGGGGGAGACCGTATAAGCTGGTACGAAATAAGCTCAAACACGCCCCCCCAATGGAATCCATGGACCAAGAACTGATCGCGCGCGTAGTAGAGGGGCTTTTCCCGCCGGCACCAATATTTGATCCCCCGGTTATGTCTCTGCCCACAGCGGAACCACAGGGGCCTCCTGAAGCTCCGCCGGTCACGGATGCTGAAATGTTTAAGGCCGTCTTCAAACTAAAAGGCAGTAAAAAAGCACCAGGGCCAGACGGAGTGCCAGGAAGGGTCCTAACAGTAGCCCTTAAGCACCTCGGACTCCGCCTTAGATCCATTTTCGACGACTGCCTACGAGATGGACAGTTCCCGGGCTGCTGGAAAGAGGGGCGTCTGTGCCTGTTAAGAAAAGAAGGTCGTCCTGCCGACTCTCCATCAGGATACCGTCCGTTGGTCCTCCTGGACGAAGCAGGAAAGATGCTGGAAAGGATTCTAGCTGGCAGGATCCTAAAACACCTCTCAGACACGGGTCCGAATTTGAACGACCGGCAATACGGGTTCCGTGCAGGGCGTTCCACTGTAGATGCTCTGAACGCCCTCAAGGATTTTGATGAATACGCAAAGAAAAGGGGGGAGGGAGTGGTGGCGGTATCCTTGGATATCGCCAACGCATTCGGAACGCTCCCTTACAGCGTTATCCAGGAGGCCCTGCGCTACCACCAAGTACCCACATATTTAAGGCGGATTGTAGAGCACTACCTGACCGGGCGGGTGGTGCTCTACTCCAACAACGAGGGGCACAAAGTAGCTTGGGATGTAGGCTGCGGAGTCCCACAGGGCTCAGTTCTGGGGCCCTTACTTTGGAATTTGGGATACGACTGGGTCAACCGAGGCGTGCAACTTCCCCGCATGATCACCATCTGCTACGCGGATGATACGATGGTGGCCGTGCGAGGAAAAGAAATTAAGGAAGTCTGCAGACGAGCTGCCGTTGCTACTGAAATGACGGTCACCCGGATTGGTATGCTAGGGCTGAAAGTGGCCCTGCATAAAACAGAGGCCATAGTGTTCGGGGGCAGAGGCTGGGTCATACGTGCCGGGCAGACGCTCCCAGTGTCAGGGGAAGCGGTCCAGATAAAGAGTCATATAAAGTACCTGGGACTCTATCTGGACCGACGCTGGAACTTCGAGGAGCATTTTAAACGGATGGCTCCTCGGCTAGTGGGCGCCGCCATGGCACTGGCAAAGTTGCTTCCGAATGTGGGCGGACCGAACACCCCTTGCCGACGCCTATACACCGGGGTGATAAGGAGTATGGCGCTCTATGGCGCACCAATCTGGGCGGAGCGCCTCACGGACAAAACTCGGGCCCTTCTCCGGAGACCGCAGCGCGTGGTGGCCCAACGTATGACAAGGGCATACACCACGGTTTCGCATGCAGCTGCCTGCCTCATAGCATGCACCCCACCGTGGGAGCTAGATGCGAAAATGCTGGCAGATAGGCATAATGAAAGAGTGGTGGCTCGGAGAAACGGGGTCCCCCCGCTGCCACTGGAAGAGATGCGAGCAGCACAACGCACGACTGAGAGGCGCATGCGAGAAAGATGGAAGAATGAGCTGGAGGACTCCCCCTACGGAATCCGCACTGTAGGGGCACTCCTCCACTCATTCAATGAATGGCTGGATAGGAGTTTTGGCTCAATGAGCTATCGAATGACGCAGGTAGTGACCGGCCATGGGTGCTTTGGCCACTACCTGCACAGCATACAGAGGGAGCCCACACCGCACTGTCACGAGTGCGGTCATGGTGATGACACAGCGGAACACACACTGGCAGTGTGCCCGATGTGGGAGCAGGAGCGTCTCCAACTAATGACGCTCCTTAACACTGGAGATGCCTCGCTGCACAATATCGTGGCCTGCATGGTACGCAGCGAACCGGATTGGAACGCAGTGGCCTCCTTCTGTGAGAACGTAATCTCACAAAAGGAGGCCAACGAGAGGGCGCGCGAGGAAGATATGGGAGCGCACCCAATCAGGCGTAGGCGGAGAGGGGGGAGACGTAGGCGATTTGCCCTAGCTACCAGCTAGATACCTCCCCCCCGTAGGGCCAGTGGACTAGGGGACCACATTGCACGGCCCTACACGTCTGGGAGGAGAGTCAGTTGCGTCCTGACCTCCTCTCCTTGGCGCGGGTGCCCGGCCTGCCGGGCGGGCAGTCGGGGGGCGTCGTGGTCGAATGCGAGAGCGACCCCATGGCGCCCCCATTAACGGCAATGCGGGTGACGCCGCAGGGGTTTTTTAGTGGGTATTCTCCTCCCCTCCCTCTGAGCGGTCAGAGGGGGTTACGGGAGGAGTGAGTCCCACACACCACCCCCCAATGGGCTTCCCCGGCCTGGGGGTGACGGTGCATAAACAGCATTTCTCCCCTGCGTCAACAAAAAAAAAAAAAAAAAAAAAAAAAAAAAAAAAAGGTTAGGTTAGGTTAGGTTTTTTTTTTTTTTTTTTTTTTTTTTTTTTTTTTTTTTTTTTTTTTTTTTATCCCGGTTTCACCTCCAACGGAATCGGAGCCTATTTTTGCAGGTTACACTTTCATACCAGTTCACGCATTTCATGCCTCTCGTACTGTCATGCCGCATACTTGTTCTTTCTTTCATCCTTCATCATTCATTCCAGACAGGGTGGATTCCCTTCTAGCTAATATTATTTGTTTTTCTGTGGTTTGAATAAAGGGCTCGACACGGGTATTTTTATTTACAATTGTTTTACATGGGACGGGGTCCAGTGACATTCTTATTTCTATACTATTTTATTACAATGTTATTAACTTATTTAACTACGTGATAGACTATATGTCTATTATCATAATAGGCATTAGTTTATCTTTACTTATTTCTACAAATTACTTTATTTACAATTTTTAAACAATATTCTAGGAACTTATCCCTAGTTTCCTTATTTTCTATTAGACCGTGTATACTTTCTATTCCCAATCTTTGATTGACCATATTTTCCAATTTCAGCCTTTCCCAGCCATTTTGGGGACATTCCAGTAAAATGTGTTGCACGCTTTCGGGTACCCCTGGTTCGCATATGCATGAGGGGTTCTCCTTGCACTTGAACTTACACAAGTACTCGGAGAATCCCCCATGTCCCGTCATAAGTTGGGCCAGCGGGCTCGTGAAAACCAGTTTCCGCACCACTCTGTACGCGGTCACAGCGTCGGGGAAGAACATTTTTGTAGTTGAGGCTGTTTCACCAGACCCGTATCGCTTGTTCCATTCGTCAAGAGTAGCTATACGTAAGTTACGCTTGACGAATGATACCGGGCACAGGTCATAGTCGGGCTTCCTCTTGGAGTCCGCAGCTGCTCCCTTGGCAAGTTCGTCGGCCCTTTCGTTGCCTTCCAACCCCGCGTGCGCCTTTATCCAATGCAGAGCTAATGTTTTGCATTGGAGGGATATTTGTCTGATATTATCCCTGGTCTCGACTGCCAGGGGGTGGAGGCAACTGTGGTTCTGCACTGTTTGGAGAGCTGCCATGGAATCGCTGTAGACTCCAAATGTGGTTGCCTTGATCCTCTTTACTTCCCTAGTGGCTACGCAGATTGCCAGCAGTTCCGCCTGGTAGACTGTGCAGAATTTTGGCAGCTTCAGTTTTCGGGCTTTCGTCTCGGCTTCACCCTGCCATATGGACAGCGAGGCTCCGACTCCGCCCCCGATTTTACTGCCGTCCGTGAAAATCCTGACTTGGTAGTTACTGTGTGCACTAACGTCATGTTGGTCTACCAGGCGTGTCACCTCTAATACCGCTCGTTCAGCAGGGTGGGGCATTTCTGCTGCTGGCAACATAGTCTCCACTTCCCAGTCTCCCAGTCCCGGCTGGGGCACACCTCTTTTGGCTTCGTATAGCGAGGCCGCCTCACGAACTCGGAGGTCGAGAGGGAGTATCCCTGCCAGGACTAAGGCCGAGTGGAGGGAGACCGTGCGATGTGCCTTGCACAATTTCTGCACGATTCCTCGCTGCGCCGCTGCCAACATCTTTTGGACGCCTATTTTTGCCGCGGCCGGGGCCCATACACTCGCCGCATACAGGACGATTGGCTCCACCGTTGCGACGTAGATCGTCCTGATGACCTCTGGGTGGAGTCCCCAGCTTGCTTTGGCTGCCCTGGAGAGCCGTTTGTGTATGTCCACCGCCTTTCTGCAGACGTTCGAGACGTGCATGTTAAAGGTGAGCTTGTCGTCGATGGTGACACCTAGCATTTTGATCTCCTTAACCATGCCAATATCCGTCCCTCCCATGCTCAGGCGTGGGGTGTCATACTTTAATTTGCGCGTTATTACCATAGCGTTGGTTTTGTGTGGCGCAAATCTTAGTTTGTTCATGACGCCCCATTCCCGAGCATGTTCGAGAGCAGAGTTGGCTTTGGTTTCGACTTCCAATGCCGTATCACCATCAACCACCAGCGCTACATCGTCTGCGAATGCCTGGCAGTAGTCGCCTCTGCTCGAAAAGCTTCTGAGCAGTGGGTCCAGCAGTATGTTCCACAAGATGGGACCAGCAATGGATCCCTGAACACATCCCTTACTAGTGACAACGCCGTGTTCTTTGCCCGCGTATCGCACCGTGACGCTTCTGTCCTCCAGGTAGCTATCGAAGATTCTTCTTAGGCTTATGGGACAACCATCCTCCGCTAGACGGACTCTGATTGCCGGCCACCACGCACCATCGAAGGCCCCCTCTATATCCAGCGAAATAAGCGTAACTATTTTCTTTTGCGCTAGTTTTGTGTTTATTCGCTGCATAAGGGTATAGAGGGAGTCTTCTGTGCTGCGCTGCGGCATAAAGCCATATTGACAGGCACTTATTTTCGGAACCAGATAGTATTTTAGCCTAGCGACCAGCATTTTTTCCAATATCTTCCCCAGGATTGGCAGCAGCCCTATTGGTCTGTACGACTTCGGGTTTCTGTAGTCACCCTTTCCCGGTTTTCTCAACACGACTACTGTTGCCTTCTTCCAAATCCTGGGGAAGTAATGGAGTTCGAGGCATCTGTTAAATAAAGCTAGGACTGTCCCCGGACTTTCGTCCACAGTGTGAGCGCATATGTCCGCCGTGAATCCCTCTACGCCTGGTGCCTTCCTCGGGTTGAAGGAGCCGCAAGCCCATCTTAACTCTGCCAGTGTGAATGGTGGCTCACATGGGTCAGTATGTTCCCCGTCATTCACTGTTTTGGCTTTTTCTCGAGTCCGGCTCTGCGCCTCGTTGTCCGAAGAAGGAGTGTCAACCGGATAAAAGGTCTCAGCGAGTAGCCTAACCGAGCCCTCTGCACTCAGGGATTTGCCGTCTCTTTCTAGTGGTAGGTCCTCAACTCTCTTCGAGACCCTGCCTATCACCCTGTATACTCCTTCCCAGAGGCCCTCTTTGTCCTGTTTCCTACAGAACTCCTTCCAACTCTCTATTTGGGCTTTTGCCGCTCGCATCTCGTACTCCTCTTTGGCTTTCAGGTACTCATCCACAACCTTTTCCCGCCTAACTGGGGCCGCGCATCGAATTCTGCGTTTCTTGGTGGTGACTTTCCGCTTCATCTCATCAAGTTCGGGTGACCACCACGGTAATTTGAGATTCTCCTTGTTTTTCTTCATTTTTATTGTGTGTTTGCATGTTTCGGATACTATTTCTGTTAATTGTTCTGTTATTTGCTCAATTTCAAGTGTTGTTTGTAGTGACTCTATATTTTCTTTTGTTATTTTGTGTTTTAGCAATAATTGTCCAAGTTTCTCATGAAACCCGGGCCAATTTGCCTTTTTTGTGTTGTAGATTCTGGTGGTTCTTTGTATACTGATACCGGATGATTTTAAGACGTTAACGTCAAAGAGAATCCCATTGTGGTCCGAACTTGTGAGTCCTTCGTCGATTCTCCAGTCTTCCACCAAGCTGAGCAGTTCTGTCGAACAAGCTGTTAGGTCGACAAAGCTGCTGAAGCGCCTACCACCCCTGACGGTATCAAAGGTTGGGATTTTCCCAGTGTTTAGCACGTTTAGGTCGAGTTCGTTGAGGGCATCCATTAAATCGTCTCCTTTTCGATCTGTTTGAGGGCTTCCCCACCAGACGCTCTTTGCGTTTGCATCACCTCCTATGATACATCGACTAGTGTCCAATTCCTTCATTATTTTCGCTAGGTGGTCCAGATAGGGTTCGATAGGTTGGTCCGGTTCGAAGTAGAAGGAGATGAGCGTTATCCTCCAAGCAACAGTACTAATAGTCACCACCGCGATGTTGTTTGTGGTGAGTTTGGGATACTGGATCACATCCAGGTCGCCGTCAAAGACGGCTATTGCTGCCTTTACGACTCCTTCTCCTGCTCTGTCACTCTGGAAGACCCTGACCCCCCTCTGACCTCTCAGTTCCTTGCCGGCCCCAACGTAGGGTTCCTGCAGGAGGGCAAAGGCGATGTTCCGCTTTTCCGCCTCCATAAGCAACTCATTTGTGGCCAGTTTCTTTCTCTGGAGGTTAGCTTGTGCCGCCAGGTAAGGCCTGGTTGTGTTCGGGGTGCCCTTAGCAGTGGTAGGCCACTGTGGATCGAGCTATGTTGTCCCACTTCTGTCGGATTGGACAGGTGCGGTCGAAAGCATTGTGCTCTGTATTTTCCATATTGGCCTTAGCACAGTTTCGGCACTTCGGCGGTATCCTGGCTCGCCAGTCCTCACATTCCGTCTTGAGGTGAGGGCCACCACAGTGCCCGCACAAATCCACAGCCTCAGTGCAGAACCTTTTCCCGTGTCCCAGTCCAAGGCAACGGGTGCATTGGACTAGGGGTGATTGGTCCTCCACCCTGACTCGTTGTAGGTCTATGCGAACACTGCGGGCGCTCATTGCCCTCTGATATATGGTGGGTGAGACACTGATTACAATGTGCCCAGTATGCGGATTTCTAGCCTTCTTCCTATATTTTATTTCCACCCGGTCTTCCCCCGCGCCTAGGTTGTCAAATAACTCCCTATTTTGGTTTCTTAATGCCTTTTGAATGTCGTCGTTGGTGTTTATACTAAGGACATCTTTCAGGATGAGAAGTGGGTCTTTGTTTTTGACTTCCTCGACGAGGAGGTCTGTGCCGTCTCTTCCTAACCTATCCTTTAGTCTTTCCCTGTCCCCTTGTGTTTCTAGTCCTATTATGATCTTTCTGTCCTTGGCCTTTCTTACTTTCCCGACCGTTATCCACCCATCCTTGGCGTTTACCGTTTTCCTTACCTTGTCCAGGACCTCCTCTCCTGATTTTGTCTCATCTTTCGATGTGATGACGAGTGAGTGTAGAGTTTGTCGCCCTACGCTTGGTGTTACGTTCGTTCCTGGAGGTTGGTGCACGGTCGCGGCCACATTTGCGTATGTGGTAGCTGGTCCTGCTTGGCCTGTATGATTCGCTAACGTTTGTTTGAGTTGCGCCAACATTTTGGTATTTTCCTCGAGTAGGATTTTGTGTTCTGCTATTTGAGCGGTCAGCGAAGCGTCCTCGTGGGTTTCATGCGTGAGGCCTGTGTCGTTTTCCTGCGTGAATGGGATTTTTTGTCCCGACATCTTCAACTCTGACTCCGCCTCCTTCACAAGTTTGAAGAGCCCGTCCAGCGATGCGAGGACAGCGTTCTTTATTTCCGCCTTTGTGTTACGAGAAGCATTTATATTAATTTTGCCTTTATCTATGTAGGCTTTTGCTTCGGCTAGGCGGCTCCTAACTTTCCTCGGGGGACTATGCTCCTCAACGGCTTCCCCAGGGGCGGCTCTTTCTTGCGTCGGTGTCATTTTTGTTAGTTTTGCAGGGCCCGCCTGCGCCGTTAGATCCCCTCGTTGTGCCGTTGGAGGCGTTTCAACTTTCTTTTTTGTAATTGTCTTGTGTTTGTCCTCCCAAGCTTTTGCCCGGTTGTCCTGCGACATTGGTGGGGTGGTGGTAGGTTTTAAGGTGGGGGTTTGATCCCCGCTAGTCGCTTCCCACTTATCTATGCTACGTCTGACGCTTTTGTTCGGACTCTGGGTTGCCGCTTTCGGGGGAGACCTGTTATCTCTAGGTTTTACCGGGGTTCGTATGCCCATCATTTTGTTATATGGGGTTGTCTAATATATAGTATTTGCACCTGTAGAGGGGGTGTCAGTAATTCTGAAGTTTTGTAGTCGCAGACTACTGTCGCCTATTATTATAAAATATAGTCGCGATTTGGGAATAGAAAGTACAAAGGGTATAACAGTCACACCGTTTAAGTATATATACCGCCCCTGTAAAGAGGGGGTGGCTCTCAGTTTGTTACAGTTTTAATATAGTCTCTGGTTATAAACAATTATACACAAAAGAAAAAGTTTTATATAAGTTCAAAATATATATATATCAGAAAACTTAAATCTAGCTGTATGTAGAGTCGTTGACTCTACCAGTTCTTAATCTATTTATGTTTGATGGGTCTAGCCCAATCGCGTTTATTAATAGCTACTTATATATTAATAATTTTCAGGTGAGAAATTTTTTGGCTCTATGTAGAGCAGGTTTGTGTAGCTCAGTCGATAGCTCTCGTCGAGCCCTCTTCCGCGATACCAAACACGGCCTTATTCTACCAACGGGCGCCAAAGATGTGGCAGTTCAAACTTTTTGGTATCTGTTGCAAAACTGGTTTCCGAATTGGGTATCTGCCTCTATCTTTGGCTCCGCTAGTCGCACAGACTCGTGCTTGGGCTCGTTTTTAAGCGCCCGACGAGCTCTATCCCCTGATCCCACCAACAGGTGGGAAAAATTTTCACTCCTGAAATTTCCTGAAATTATAATTTCTTTCCTGAAACCTTTCGGGACGTCTAGAATGTAGTCCACCGATGTTTGTGGAAGAAACCGCAACTCTCTACGACCTCTGGTTTGGAAGATACGGGATTTTTTCTAATTTCAAAATGGCGGCGGTAACTGTCAATGTCAGTTTTCTTTAGGCTCTATCTTCGCTTCCTGAGGCCGTAGAGCGCTGGGGTTTTGGGCTACAGGGTAAATTAGGACCTTCCCTTTCAGTTGGGATCAGTTTCAGGTTTCAGGATTTCAGGTCTTCAGATCTTTCTGAAAACCGGTTGCTGGAGGGATAATCAGCCCAGCAGTCAAATTTCGAAAACCGCAGGTTTCCAGCCCCCACGGTTGCAGAGTTATGGCCTTCCCAACAGAAACAAAATGGCCGCCGAACTGTCAAACTCTGACTTGGGGATTTAATTTCTCCGCAACCCGTGGTCGCAGGAAGTCCGGGTTTTTTCCTAGGTAGTAGTCTCGACTTCCTCTATCCCTGAAGCCTGGTTTCAGCACTAATAAATTTTTTCAAAGATATTTTACTTTTACCGAAACAAATTTATTCTACGGCTTACTGTGCTGACTTTTGCGAAAACCAGACTTCGCTGTGTCAAACGGTTCCGGAGATATGATTAATTTAATTTTGATACCCAAAATAACAAAATGGCGGATTTCTGGTATCTCTCTGTTTTAGACGCTAGGGGGTTGGGATTTAGGGTTTGGGGGACAGATATAAATGTTCTAAAGTGTTCTGTAATGCCAAAAACCGATATTTATACCTACTTTTTGACAGATACCAGAAAAAAGGTTAACTGTTAATATCTTCGGAACCGTCAGACCTAAAATTACATAAAAAATACCAAAATTATTGCAGTACAGAGGACTACCTATTTGCTAACTTATCTAAGTGTTTATGGTACAAAAATTTTATACAGGGTGAATTTTACAAATTTTTTGGTTATTTCAAAAATTTTTGATGAAGCAATTGTCCAAAAATGTTTATTTTTTGCAGGCACGTTGGGATGACTAGCGCGCAAAGGATGCCGCGTTAAAAAAGGTATGGTCTGCCTGAAGTTTACGCGCTATTGTCTTCTGAATTTTGAATATTTAATAATTTATATCTCCAAAACTATGTGTCAAAAAATTTTTCTAAAAGTACCGTGCAGTTCCTGGTGATAGTCCTCGTCTTTTGGCTTTGTTAAATTTAACCGCACCACTCGGGATCGATGACCACGCCACCACGTGGAAACTGTTTTTCTGCAGTTTTCTCCGTTGTCCTGCGTTGTCGAGCGTTGTTGAAGGGCTCGTTTTGAAGAGCTCAGCAAGACGCTTTCGGCGACGTATCGCACGGCAAGATCCGCGGATCCGTCGCTGCAGCGTTCTCCTCTAAAGGTTTAGTTAACCTCAAAATTAGCACTTTCTCCGTCTTCCTGCTTTCACTTGCACTGTGCAGATGAAACAAACACTTTCACAATGTGCGCAGCACAATTCCACAAATTTTGACGTATCACACGCGTTAGTATGATGAGAAAATCCTCACTTTTTGAATTTTTTACTGCGGAGCGAGGGGAGAACGTGGCTCTCTGGGTGGCAGTTCGAGTGCGACTGGTTAGGTTAGGTTAGGTTAGGTTAGGTTAGGTTAGGTTAGGTTAGGTTAGGTTAGGTTAGGTTTTTTTTTTTTTTTTTTTTTTTTTTTTTTTTTTTTTTTTTTTTTTTATTACTGCCTACCTCCAACATTATTGGAGCCTATTTTAACTGTTCTCTTTCATTCCAGTTCTCTCTTGTCATGCCTCTCGTACTTTCATTCCACATACTTTGTCTTTCTGACATTCATCATCTTTCATCCTGAATAGGGTGGGATTCCCTTCTACTATTTCTACGACTTTCTATTTTTATGGGGGTTTGGGATAAGACGACACAGGGTTTATTTTTATTCTCAACAACAGATATGTACATGGGACATAGTCCAGTTCCAGTTTTCTAAAACTATGCTATTTAGTTAGGTTAGGTTAGGTTAGGTTAGGTTAGGTTAGGTTAGGTTAGGTTAGGTTAGGTTAGGTTAGGTTAGGTTAGGTTAGGTTAGGTTAGGTTAGGTTAGGTTAGGTTAGGTTAGGTTAGGTTAGGTTAGGTTAGGTTAGGTTAGGTTAGGTTAGGTTAGGTTAGGTTAGGTTAGGTTAGGTTAGGTTAGGTTAGGTTAGGTTAGGTTAGGTTAGGTTAGGTTAGGTTTTTTTTTTTTTTTTTTTTTTTTTTTTTTTTTTTTTTTTTTTTTTTTTTTTTAATACTATCTACCTCCAACATAATCGGAGCCTATGTTTGCTAACTCATTCATTCCAGTTCTCGCTGTTTTACTTCTCGCACTTTCATTCTGCATACTATCTTTCTCTCATTCATCATCTTTCACATCTTGTCTGGGTAGGACTCCCAGCTATCAGTCTATGCTTACTACTTTTATTTTAGTTTACTCTTTCTAAATTTATTTGTAAATCTTTTCTTTATTTACATAGCTATATTTATTTATTTTCTGGGGATTTAGGATAAGCCAACACAGGTTTCTTTTTATTTTTCTTTACATGGGACACAAGTCCGGTGCCAGTTTTCTTGGTTTTATATTTTACAGGTTTCTTAATCTATTTCCTTACATCTACCTTATTATCGTAATTACTGCTTTATATATTAACATATAAGAGTAATTGACATTTCTTACACTAATTTATGCTATTAACAACTTTGTTGTCACTTTCCTGCAATATTTTAGTTACATTTTTTCGTCTACTGCTAGCGATTGTATTGCCCAGAGTAACACCTGTGATCTCGTCTCCCAACAATTGTTCAGCATTTGACCTCTCCAGAGCAAGGACCGGGCACTCTGTTTTGGAGCCTGTCTCGGCTTCTTTTGCCAGCTGGTCGGCCTCGCTACCTTCTGGCCCCACGTGTGCCTTATTCCCGACCAAATATACATTTTTGTTCTGGGGGAACAATGGTTTCATATTTTCCCTGGCTTTTGTGGCTAGCGGGTGAAGGCAGCGGTGGTATCTCGTGGTGCCCTTAGCAGTACGCCACTGAAGAGCGTGCTATGCTGTCCCACTTTTTCCGGACGGGGCATTCCACGCTAAAGGCGTTGTGGCCTACGTGGTCCATCTTTGCGTTGGAGCAGTTTCTGCACGTGGGTTCGGATCGGGCTATCCATTCCAGGCACTCAGCCCGGAGATGTGGCCCGCCACAGTGGCTGCAAAGATCAACAGAATCTCCGCAGAGCCGCTTGCCATGCCCAAACTCCAGGCAGCGCGTGCACTGGATAAGTGGGGATTGATCTTCTACCCTTACCCTCTGAAGGTCCACGTGCAGGTATCCAGCCTCAACTGCTTTACGCCAGCATAATGGCGGGACGCTTATCACTACGTGGTTTGTATGGGGGTTCCGGGTTTTTCTCTTATATTTAATCTCGATGGTTTCTTCCTTGCCCTCGAGACAGCGAAAAACATCCCGGTTCTGATTTACTAATGCCTTGAGGATATCCTGATCCGTATTATAAGACAGGACATCCCTCAGGATCAGTTGTGGGTTTTTGTTTTTCACCGTCTCGATGGCGAGGTCTACACCCTTGTTCTCCAGTCTCTCCTTTACCTTGTTCCTTTCTTCTACAGTCCGGAATCCCATAATCACTTTCCTGTCCTTAGCTTTCCTTATTTTTTCTACCCTCACCCATCCTTCCTTGGCATCCATTGCTTTCCGGACTCTTTCCATCACTTCCTCTCCTGTCTCCATCTCATCCTTCGATGTGACCACAACTGAATGCAGTGTTGGGTGTTGGGTTATCGGCTTTGTAACTGCTCTTGCATAAGTTGTGATCACTTCGTCGGGACTCCCTTTTATTTCATCCATCTTCCCATGCAGCTCTATTAGCTTTTTTGTATTCTCGGTGAGGAGAAGGCTGTGCTCCGCTAGCTGTTTTGCCAGCTGGTGCGCTCCATCCTCCACCGAGAAAATGGGGTCCGGTTCTCTCCTGTCCAAGGCTTCCTCTTGGGTTCGGTTTGTAGTTATACCGGTATTAGATTGCTTTTTTAGCTGCATATCTAGCTCCTTTACGATTCGGTAGAGGCTATCAAGGGCCTCCACAACGTTGGTTTTTATGTCCGTTCTAATGTTTCTCCCCGTATTTATACTAATTTTGGCCCTGTCGTGGATCGCTCTCGCTTCAGCCGTCTTGCTCGCGTAGGTTCTCACTGCTGGACTGTGAGCCTTTTGTGCGGGTGCGGTTTTCACTGGCTTTGCCAGTCCCGGCTTTTGGTTTTGTGTGGTGGCAGGGCCTGCCTGCGCTGTCGTATTTGAGGGTGTTAGTACTGGCGTGGAGTCGCGGGTTCCTGTAGATGTTGCTTCCCACTCCCCTATGCTCTTCCTCACACTGTGTTCAGGCGTGGTCTTAGTTTCTGGCGGTGTGGTCTCACCTACCTTTTTTAGAACTGGGGTTCTCATACCGAACATTGTTGGTGGTAGAGTCGTTGGTCAATAGGGACCAAAACCACTAATACTGTGGGTCGACGTCCGAGGTTTGTATAAGTTGTATACTTGGGACAATACAATACGCAATAAACAAATATTAACAAATATATAGGTCAAGTACAAGGTAAATTTTTTAAGAGTCACAGACTCTATCGTTTCAATAGTCAATAGTCTATATAACTCTAAAATGCTGCCTCTGTATAGAGGAGGCAGTTGTCTTAAGACTAATAGTTTAAACTAACCAGCGATGCAAGCGACGCGGCGACGCAGATGACGCGGCGACGCCAGGGACGCAGCGACGCGAGGGACGCAGCGACGCACAGGACGCAGCGACGCAGAGGACGCGGCGACGCAGGCGACGCAACGACGCAGACGACGCGACGACGCAGGCGACGCAACGACGCAGACGACGCGGCGATGCAAGCGGGTTTTGCGCGCGGGGTGCAGTCCGGGACGTAGTCAGGATGCTGCCCGGGACGTAGTCAGGGTGCGGTCCGGGAGGGTGCAGGTAGGACGAAGCCGCGTCCGGTTTCACTTTGGTTTTGGTTGTTTTAGTTTCACTGCACTGACACTTTTCGCTATGACGGCTTGGTTAACATAAACCAGACAGGTGTTTCACTCTCACTCTGTTTGCGCAGGGCGCCACTTGGGGTACCACTTAGGGTGTTTTAGTCGGGGATGACGTCGCAATTAGACGCGGATTTTGATGCGTACGCAAAAAGTGACGCGGATATTGATGCGTACGCAAGAAGTGACGCGGAAATTGACTCTGTGGCGTCACTTATGGCGTCACTAGTGACGCTCCAACTGATGCAGAACTCTCCGACGCAAAAGACGACGCGACAATAGACGCCAGCCAGAAAACACGTGTGCACCTGACCGCTACTGACGCACGACGGTTGGTTAGGTTAGGTTAGGTTAGGTTAGGTTAGGTTAGGTTAGGTTAGGTTAGGTTAGGTTAGGTTAGGTTAGGTTAGGTTAGGTTAGGTTAGGTTAGGTTAGGTTAGGTTAGGTTAGGTTAGGTTAGGTTAGGTTTTTTTTTTTTTTTTTTTTTTTGAGATGAATGGGATGTTTGTTTTCCCATTCGTACGAATTGGCGATAAGCTTTTGAGCACGCGGTGCTAACGGCTTACACGTTGTGCTCTGCCATGGGTTAGGTTTTAGTAACTAATGTTTTGTTTGTTATTCTGTTAAGATAAAGTTAAGGAAAAGGTTGAGGAAAAATTATGTTACTTGTGTATTCATGTAGAATTAAAAGATTTAAGGTTGTTTATTATATATTTGAGAAGATTTATGAAACTCTCAGCTGTGGACTCTCTGGAGGCACATTCGAGAATGTTTCCAGGGTCCACGCTGAAGTTTTGGCATATGATAGAGTGATCGAGGCGTTGACGAGCGAATTTGGGACATTCGTTGAGAAGATGTGCGAAGGTTTGTTTGATTGGCGTTGTGTTGTCACATGGACAATGGTTATTTGTTGTGATGTTAAAGCGGTGGAGATATTCTTTGTGGAAAGCGTGATTGCTGAGGTACTGAGTGAGATGGAAATCGGGAGTAAACTTTGAGATGAAATCTTGTAGGAGTTGGTGTGTGGGGAAAATGAACTTGGTATATTGACAACTATTGTTATTATTGTAGAAGTTGGCGGATGCTGATCCTAGTGTTTTTAAATTATGTAGTTTGACGTGCGATATTGGAATTTGGTCGAAGGTGGGAGTCTTGTGAGCTTTTGCGGCTTCCTTAGCTGCTTGGTCAGCAAGCTCATTCCCCGGTATTCCGCAATGTGCCTTAGCCCAGAAAAAGTGTGTTGATGTGTTTGGGTGTGTGTGAATTAGTGTGTGTATTTGTACAACGATGTTGTTGAAGTTGTTGGGGTCTTTTATTGCCATAAGTGAGGACTTACTGTCTGAGAACAGGAGGAGCTCGCGCGGATGGTGTTTGTAGGCATAAGTGAGGGATTCCCTGATTGCGACGAGCTCCGCCTGGAAGACAGAGCAGCAGTCGTGAAGTTTGTGTTTTTTAGTGATCGTCGGGTGGTTGGGTCTGACGATCACAAAGGCTGCTCCAACCCCGTCTTCGCTTTTGCTTCCGTCGGTGTATATTCTCCATGTGTCAGGTGTGGTAAGTGTGTGTGTAATTATTGTTTCGTCATGTTCGGCGATATTGTTTACTTCGGTGAACGGTATAGTGACTCTATTGGATGGATGAAGAAGCTCCGATGGAGCCGCTAGGCGCTCGATTGGGAGGTCCCGCGGGAGGTAAGAGGCGTGCCCAGATCGCCTGGCATTCTCCACTTCCGCAGTACACGCTATGCGCGCTGGTAAAGGTGGTAGTTTGGCAAGTGTGATGGAGAGTACAGTGCTCAAGGTCTTGAATCCCCGAATGATTTTGATAGCGAATAGTCGCTGTAGTGAGAGCAATCTGCTCTCGACACACTTGAACTTTAGGGCGTCCACCCAGATGGAAGCCGAGTAAGTGATGATCGGAGTGATGACTCCGTAATAAATGGTCCTGATGTTCTCTGGGTGGACTCCCCAGGTTGGGCGTATGAAGGCTTGGAGCTTCATAAACAGCTTTTTGGCTTTGTCTATTACGTAATTCACATGTTTGACGAACTTTAGCCTGCTGTCTATGAAAACTCCAAGATATTTTATGTGAGGGACAAAGGGGACGTGGGAACCTTCACATAAGATGCGGGTCTTGGCTGCCTTGTTAGTGAAGGCGATTGCATGTGTCTTGTCAGATCCGAACGTGAGCTTCACACTGTTTCCCCACTCCACAATGCGCTCGACGGCTTGGTTGGTGCGGCGTTCTAGGTCTTCGACGTATCTAGCGTTGCAGATCAAAAGCACGTCATCAGCATAGGCTTGAAGGTGACATCCCGGGGGCATCTCGGTTTCGAGGAGCTCGTCCAAGATCAAGTTCCATAAGATCGGCCCGACGACCGATCCTTGGACGCATCCCCTGGTCATCACCTTTCTCGCTGAGCAGTCCGAGAAGTTAACGGAAACTGACCTGTCCGTGACGTAACTTCGTAACATCTGATAGATGTTACGCGGACAGTCGTTGTGCTGTAGTCTTGTGAAGATTGCTGGCCACCACGCCATGTCGAACGCCGATTTAATGTCGAGCGAGACGGCCAGAACGTGTTCGCCGGTGTTCTTGGCGTTTAAGATGATGTCGAGAGCGTCTTGGATGGCAGTCGTGGTGTTTGTTTGTAGGCGGAAGCCGTACTGCCGACGTACAATTTTGCCCTTGAGGTGGAGGTGGTGGGTTAGCCGGTTTATGATCAGCTTCTCCAGGAGCTTGCCAAATACCTTCACCAAACCAATAGGCCGGTAGGATGATGACTTAGTGTAATCGTCCTTATTCGGCTTTGGTATAATTTTGGTGACAGTAGACTTCCAGGTGGTCGGGAAGTATTCTATTGACAAGCACCTGTTCATGATGCTAGTGATCACGTCGGGGAAGCATTCGGCGAATTGGTAGCAGATGTCAGAAGTCAAGTGGTCGGCACCGGGGGCCTTTTTGTGACCAATAGTTTTAAGAGTCTCGAGGACTTCGGTCTTAGTGAACGGCGGCTCATCTGGGTGTTCCGGCGCGTTATCCACTTGACCTCTGACATCCTTCTGTTGGCCGGTGTCTTCGTGTGGGTTATCGTCCGGGTAGAAGACCCTGAGGAGGTTCTCTGCGGTGTCTTTCGAGTCGGTGGTGTAGCTGCCATCCGGGAGTAGGAGAGTAGCAGGGGGCTGGGTAATGGGTCGGGTGCGCATAATGCGGTTCGTTACGGACCAAACGTCCTCTTTCCCCTGCCGCTCGCAAAAAGCACGGAATGTAGCAGTAGAGGCAGCACAGCACGCATCAGAGTATCGCTTTCTTATTTTGTCCCTCTCCTGAACAATATCGGTGATCGGGAGGCCCCGCTTCACAGCCTTGCTGAGCTGGTGATGGTTTTGGATTACCTGCCTTTTGAGCTCGGTAAGGTCATCGTTCCACCAAATGGGGCGACTAGGCGGTTTTTGGGAGCGGGGTAGAAGGTCATCGCAGGTTTTCTGAATGGCATCGGTAGTTAATTCTATGATGCGATCGAGCTCGTCTTTAGTGCAGTGGTTGATTTCTGCTGTGTCGGGGATTTTATTTACCAGGCTTGATCGGAACTGTTCTTTAAGGGGGTCCCACTTGACATTAGCGGTGTTATATCGGAAGGTGGATAGTTTAAGTTTTTTGTTGAAATCTAAAGCTTTGTTGTTGGAGAGCGGAATGGAGAAGGTGATAGCGTTGTGGTCAGAGGAGGGACAGATGTTGAAGTCAACGCGCCAGTTCTCGACGTTTATCTGGTTTTGTCCGCAACGAGAGTGGTTGCTTATCAAAGTGAGGTCAACAATAGAAGCCCTGGGGAGGCCATGGGTCACGGTTTCAAATGTTGGGTCGGTGCCAATGTTACAGATGGTGAGGTCGTGGGATATGGTCAAATCGGCTACTTGGTTACCCCTGGCGTTTGGCTGCTTACATCCCCATGACGGGTGCCACCCGTTGAAATCCCCTCCGATGATGTGCAGAGCGCCTGTAGAATCATTGAGGAGTTCCTCCAGTTGTTTCAGGGTATTGTGTCGGTCAGTTCTAGGCTCAACGTATATGGACGACAGGACCACCTTCCTGCCGGTTCTCTGCGTCAGTTGAACGATACTCAAGTTGGGAGTTGAGAACTTAGTGATTCCTAATGTACTGACCCCAAAGTTTCTTATAAGGAGAGCAGCCTTAATCGTTCTGTCAGGAGAAGGAAATTGGTAAGTGGTGAACCCTGGTACATCCCTCATAACATTACTGCCAGCTGGTATGTAGGGTTCGCTTATAAAAGCGAAATCACAGGTATCCTGCCCGCTGAGATACACTGCCATTTCCTGATGGGCGTTCCTGCCGTGGCCCAAGTTTATTTGCAAGATGTTATATTTGTCTTTAGGTGGATTGACGTTAGCTTGTAAGTTTCTATGATCCATAGTTAATTCGGGATTTCACTTTGGTTTCCATTAGAGTTCGGAGTGGGCAGGTGACGGAGGTAGCGCTATGATGATAGGAGGGGGCAGGTGAGCGGGAGGTGGTGTTAGATTTAGCGGAAGTGCAGTTGAAGCATTTGATGGCATTTGGGGAATCCTTGACGGGGCAGCCTGCGTATTCGTGCTCAGCCGAGGCACAGTGGGAGCACGCGATGGAACCCTTGCAGTGCTTTTTGGTGTGTCCAAATTGGAGGCACTTGAAGCACTGCAGCAAGGGAACATGCTCACATGCATGCACCCTCTGGTGGTCTATGTTGACCTTGCCTAAAGTGACTATGGCTTTAAATACGTCTGGGGAAGCAATCAGTACCGCGTTGTAAAGGTGGGATTTGCGGTTGCCTCTGCTGAACTGGTAGACAAGGTCCGAGTTCGATGTGGCCTTGTCTTGGATGTCGGGATTCTGCTGCAGGATGATCTCTGCCAGCAGGTCCTTGGGCGTGTCTACGCTGATACCCTTGATCATTATGGACGGTTTGAGGGTGCGTGCCGGCTCGGCAGTGACGTCGCTAAATGTGGAGTTGGATTTAGCCAGTGCTGCATCTCGTTGGACAACATTGTCAAACTCGATTCGAACTTTGTTGTTCGAGACAAACTTGGCAGCTGCTGGGGCAAAAGTCATGTCGCGAAAGGAGACAGTGCTTCTCCAGGCCTGTAGAGTTTCCGAAGGGGACTTAACTGGTTTCTTGGAAGTTATTACCATTGCAGGCCTGCTGGATGGGGGGTTTGGGCGTTGGGCGGGACGAGGCTCTTTCACGTTGTTCCGACGCGTCGCAGTCGAAGCTGCTTTACTGGCGTAGGTTTCCGGAGGGTTAAGGGTAATGGGTGCAGCAGTGGGAGCGCGATGGGGACGGACGGTGAGCTCTCCCAGCTCCTCCCGGATGGCTGCTTTGATCACTGCGACTGTTGAGGCGTTGGTGGTGACGTATGCGTCATCGCCGTCGGTCTGTGTGCTGATTGAGCGAGTGTTGAGGTTGCGCAGAGCTGCTTGGCTGAAGGAGAGCCTTCCGGGAGAGTTCGTGTATGGGGCTGCCTCCACGCTTAGTGTCTCGACTTCCCGTATGTAGTCTTGTATGTGGTTGCGCAGGTCGTTGACACATTTGTCGATCGCAACTCTGTTTTGCTTAGTGACACTCTTATTAGCGTGCAGCTGAGTGTGGATTTCATCCAGACTGGGTTTTAATAGCGTCCAGAGGCGAGACGCTCGACCTCCGTCAGCGGAAGTTCCACTGAGCCACAACCTGTCCATCTCGGAGGTTTCCGCAAGGCTCGGGGCATCCGGCGTGAGGTTCGCCGGTGCCGCCCCGAGAGCGGCCCGCTCCGGTGTCCTTTGCAGTGTGGCTACAGGTTTGTCCTGCACTGTGACATGAGGTCTGGGTGACAGTGTGCCAGTCTGGATGAGTTGATCTGCTATTGCGGGAGGAAGCAAGACGTCCGGGCGATTTTCAACGGTGTAGGTGGTGTTGTGTGCGAGACAGACGTCTCCCACTGGTTCTGGTGCAGGAACTTGCATGCCTGGCTCCACTCTTTGGGTTTCTAGGGGTGCCTGTTCGCGCTGTGTTAGCGACTCGCTTGGTACTTGGGCTCCGCGGGCTTTGTGAGGCGATTGGGGAGGTGTTCTGTACATTCCGCATGTGTACATATTAAGAAAATTTAAAAATTAATAATGGGTAAACTATTGCTCTGAAAATAATTGTTAAGGGCTCAAAAAGTAGGTCTTGTTTGGGTCTCTGTTTGTACCAAATTACAGATTTTTATGTCTGTAAATAACGGAGGTATGAATTTATTTCTGTGTACTTTTTAATTTATTGAAAATGTGAATTTGCGGAATGAAACAGCAATTTGCAAGGAAACAGTGTCAATAAAAGGTGAAGATATTAATAAGAACTATTGATTAAGGCAATAAAATCAGAAATTGACCGTTTGGGGACAAAGATATTGAAGCTCAAAGTGCGTTGCTAAGACACTTTTTGCAGGCACCGAAAAATTTGGGAAAGTCTGAGAAAATTTGTATGAGGAGTGTAAGAAACTTCAGAATTTAACACCAGGGCAATTTAATGTGTACAAAGAGCTACTAAAATGTGAAAACAGATGAGAAATATACTTAAAAACGGCGGTTAGGTTAGGTTACGTTAGGTTAGGTTAGGTTAGGTTAGGTTAGGTTAGGTTAGGTTAGGTTAGGTTAGGTTAGGTTAGGTTAGGTTAGGTTAGGTTAGGTTAGGTTAGGTTAGGTTAGGTTAGGTTAGGTTAGGTTAGGTTAGGTTAGGTTAGGTTAGGTTAGGTTAGGTTAGGTTAGGTTAGGTTAGGTTAGGTTAGGTTTTTTTTTTTTTTTATATATGTCGTTAGTTAGTACTAATGGCCCCCGCTAAGGATACGGGCGACCGTTAGACGTTTAACTTTAGGTACCCGCTGTGCGATACGGGCTACCAATGTATTTCTGTGTTATTTCGTTGTCTATAGTATTTGTAACTTTGTGTTTGTTTAAACTGTTAGTGTATACTGTTATGTTCCGTTGAATTTCTTTAGCGTATTGACAATATGATTTATGTATCTCACGAATGATTCCAGTGTGCTCTCTTTTTCCATTAGCTGTTGTATGTTGTATGGGGCGATATTGTTTATATTACAAAGTAGCTCATGATTTGAGCGTTTCGAAGCATATTTAGGGCAGTCTTCCAGCAAATGCTTGATGGTTTGCGGTGTGGTTCTATCGCATGGGCAAGCATTATCATCGGTAATTTTATGCCTATAGAGGTAGACTTTGTTAAAACCGTGGCCAGTCAGAATTTGCGTCAGATGGAAAGTGATTGGTGTACGTTGCCGTATTTCTGTAATGTGCTGCAAGGTGGGAAGCCATTCTTTGAGATGTTGACCTGTGGTGCTATTCCGGTATATGTTATTGTGCATGTCTATTGTTTCCTTGTGAAGGTTTCTTCGGTGATATGATATAGGGAATTTGATGTAATCAGGTCCCTTGTGTAGCTGTGCCGCATGTTTGGCTGCGGCATCAGCTGTTTCATTGCCGTGAAGTCCATTGTGCGCCTTAATCCAAGAGAACTGTATTTCGTGTCCTTTCCCTCTAATTTGCGCTATGAGTTTTTGTGCACTGTTGATTGTAGCGTTGGTACTACTTCTGAACTGTAATTCTTGTAGTGCTGACTTACAGTCAGAGAATACAGTTGATTTTTCCAGGCCGAGTGTATAACATAGCTGGCATGCTTGTTCGATTGCCAGGCACTCGGCCTGGAACACGGTGCAGCTGCTGTGCAATTTATATTTTTTGACAGTTTGTCGTCCATCTGGGTGTTGGATGACTACAGCCGCTCCGACCTGCTCGTCATATTTGCTGCCGTCTGTAAATACACGATTCATCTCAGCGGTGTAGTATGGCTCCATATCTTGCTGGTTGACTACTTCGCCAACTTCTATTTCCGTCCTGTGGGCTGGATGCATTAGTTCTTCTACTGGTATCCTCTTATCGTAGAGTATATCATCTGGAAGGTATTTGGTTTTGCGTGACCTTTTGGTATTTTCGGTAGACGCGACTTCTCTAATTTTAAGTGGAAGAGGTATGAGGCCTGCCAGGGCTATGGATCCAGTGGTCGGGAGTGTCCTGAAGCCTTGTACTATTTTTATTGCAAACCCACGCTGGAGACTTAGCAGGGCGTTCTGTGTCTTTTTATAATTCGCCGCTGTGTGCCAAATCTCGGCAGCGTAGGTCACAATAGGCTCGATTACTTGACGATAAATAACTTTGACATTTTCTGAGTGTACTCCCCATGTCGGTTTTACAAAAATACAGAGTCGCTTATATATTTTGAGAGACTTGGTGATTGCATATTCTACATGCTTTGTGAATTTCAGGTTCTGGTCAACCATGACACCCAAGAGCTTAAAGTGATCGCTGAACGCGATTGGCGTGTTATTCATCGCTATTTTTGCTGCTTTAGCCTTGGGTGTTGGTGTGACCATTTTAGTTTTGTGAGCACCAAAGTTCAATTTATTGTCTACCCCCCACTGAAATATGTTTTCGAGTATTTGGTTGGTTTTTCGTTCTAGCTGATCTACGCTGTCAGCTGCGCAGATCAGAAGTATGTCGTCTGCATATGCCTGCAAATGGCTACCCTCAGGCAAAGGAGAGTCCAGCAGCGTGTCCACGATTGTGTTCCAGAATATTGGTCCTAGAACAGAACCCTGGACACACCCGAGCGACTGTTCCTTTGTGAAGGTAGCATCCGCGTAGTTTAAAGTGACTTTCCTGTCGGTGAGATAACTGCGTATGATATTGTAGATGTTTTCAGGACAATGAACCTCAGCAAGTCGACTCAAAAGGGCCGGCCACCAAGCGTGGTCAAAGGCCCCTGCGATGTCCAGCGAGATCGCCACAACGAGTTTGTGTTCTGACTTGTACTTCCTGATGTGATGTATTGCGTTATTTAAGGCATCAGTTGTGGAGCTCTGTTCCTTGAACCCGAACTGCTGGGAACTGCAAGCGTTGTGGGTGCGCAAGAAGTAAGTGAGTCGTTTGGCGATCAGTTTCTCCAGGACTTTCCCCAGTACATTTATGAGTCCTATGGGTCTATAAGCGGAAATGTCTTTATAATCGTCTTTACCAGGCTTCGGTATTGTTTTTATAAAGGCAGTTTTCCAGCTTGTGGGAAAATGGTTGAGTTGTAAGCATCTATTGTATAGTTTTGTCATTTGCTCTGGGTATGTCATTATTACTCGTTTGCATATGTCTGCTGTGAGACTGTCCATTCCTGGGGCTCTTTTTGAGTTCATGCTATCAATCACTTCCATGATTTCAGATGTCTTGAAGAGAGGTTCGTTAGCAGTGTCATTATTTTGGATATCTGGTGTGTTCATCTTATTTCTAACCTGTGTGTGATGTGGAGTGTCTGCGGTGGTAGAGTCGTCAGGGAAGAATTTGTTGGCTAGTTTTTCCGCCGTGTCCTGAATGGATGTCGTGTATATGTTATTATTTACCTTTAAGGTCGCAGGTGGTTGAGGTTGTGGTGTATTCTTAAGGAGGCGATTAGTTACTGACCAGACGTCATCTCTACCCTGACTTTTGCAAAATTCACGGAAGTGATCGGTGGAAGTTTTGCGTATCTTTTGCGCATATTCTGTCCTGGCTTCTGTTAACTCTCGAATTATGTTGCTGAGGTCTTTCCTGCCACGCTTCAGATCTTGGAGGCGGTGATGAAGACGGATGACATTCTTTTTCATATCTGTAAGTTCCTCGGTCCACCATATGGCTTTTCTGTGAGGGGTTTTGCGAGTGAAGGTTTTGTCACATGTTCTTGTTATTGTTTTAGTTAATTTAATTATAAATGTCTCTATTTCTTCAGTTGTGAGCGTATCTATGTTAATGTTTACTAGTTCTGCCTGTTCTATATTTTTCTTTAGCTCGTCATCAAACGTATTCCAATTTGCCCTCTCAGTGTTATATTTAAAAGTGGATATTGATGTTTTATGTTTTGTTATTGCCAAGTTAGTGTTTATTTGGAACTCGATTCCATGGTGGTCCGAGGAGGTAACGATACTGGGATTCACCTTCCATTCTGTGATCTTGTTGGCCATCCCCATCGTTGTGATAGTAAGGTCTACTATGGATGTTCTTACTTGCCCATGGGTTATTGTCTGAAAGGTTGGCTCTGCACCTATATTGCAGACCACCAAGTCATTCGCTGTTAACAGGTCCATTATAGCTCTGCCCCTGTCGTTATTCCTTGTTGAGCCCCATGCTGTGTGCCACCCGTTTAGATCACCGCAGATGATATGATCGGTGTTTGGGTATAGCTTTAGTATTTGCTCCAGATGGTCTAGAGTGTTGGATGGATCTTCGCCGGGCTCCACATAAATGGATGTAAGTAAAAGCTTTTTATTTACCAATGAGAGTTGAACGGTGGCGAAATTGGTGGTCGCGTGTTGGGTGATACCGATGTAATTTCCTAGTTTTTTCCGGATGGCAATGCAAGCTTTGGCCCTGTTGCTGCCTACAGCATATTGATAGATATCATATTCATCGATGCCATTCATAGTAGTTTTATTTCCTACAAATGGCTCTGTGATGAATATGACATCATATTCATGCTGTTTGGTGCTCTGTATTAGTTCTTGCATTGCATTGCTCCCCTTACCTAGGTTGCACTGTACGGCAGTGAGTTTGCTGTTATTGTTCAACTTGTGGACGCCCTTAGCAGTACCGTATAGCCTGTCTGGCTATACGGTCCCACTTAATCCATTCAGTGCACGATTGGCTGAATGCATAGTGCCTAGAGTCTCTGTCACTGTTGACACAGTTTATACAGCACGGTGCGGCCTCACGAATATTGCAGCTACGAGTATCATGGTTGCCAGCACAATAGGCGCATTTATGGTCTGATTTACATTCTGTTGCGCGATGTCCGAATCCATGACACCTGTAACATTGTACTATTGGTGACTGGTCAACTGCTAATACAGATTGGTATCCAACTTTTACTTTCTGACCTTGTGCTGCCGCCCATACTTGCGGGCTGACCTCGACAATCACATTCTTTACAGAGTCGTTTCGGCCTTTAGCGGTTCGCAAGTATTTGACAGTTCTGTTGTTTTCTGGGACATCCGCCAGCAATCCCGTATTCTGCTTGATTATGGCGTCCTCGATTTTTGCACACGCATACTCCGAGATGACGCCAATAATCCGCAGTGTGGGGTTACGCTGCTTTGGTACTTCAACCGTTATGTTGTCCGTTTTGGTTTTGATGGCCGTACTGAGCTTTTCCCTGTCCTCGCTAGTCTCGCAGTTAATGAGAACTTTCTTATTACGAGTCTCCCTTACAGACTTAATACCCACTCCTATATCAACGACATTGACCTTCTTCTTGACCTCTTTGAGAACGTCTTTGCCGTCATGACGAGGGTCAATGGACTCGAGCAATATAACGAAATTTGTCGGCGGTGAGGGAGGCGCGCTGGCTCGGCTTGCTCTAGGCCTGTAGGGTCTGCCAACGGCAGGCGAAGCCATGTCATCCTCATGGCTTGCACCCGCCGCCGCTGCCATTGCCGCCGCCGCCGCTTCAGACCTATGTCTTCGGTTCTTGGTTTTATTTGCAACTGTAGCAAATGTTTCTTGTTGCTTTCCGTCTTCATTATTGCTCTCTTTTCCATTATTTATGGTAGTAGTTATCATGTCTTTGAGGGCCTGTTGTTCTGAGCGCATTTTTGTTATTTCGGCCTGAACCCCCGCAATAATGTCTCTTTTCAGTTCAGCTATATTGATAGCCGGCTCTTGCGTTGTCGGGTTGGAGGGTTTATTGACGTGATCCATTCCTATTACGTCCATCTCATTCGTGAACCTGATGGTGGCATCACGGATTGCCTCGACTGCTTTTAATATTGTTAGTTTGTTGGCCTTAGTGACGCTCCTGTTTTGTTTCAGTTGCGTCACTATGTCGTCCAGGTTTCGGGTCACCTCCGTGCGGTGCCTTCCCGCTCGGGTTTTCGAGCCGGGGCTACTGATGGATGCGTCTCCGCTCATCCACAGCCGCCCCATTTCGGTTATATCCGAGCTGGGGCTACCAGCAATAGCGGTAGGCTCCTCCGTTACCGGGATCGGGGCCAGTGTCACGTCCGGAGCTGTCTGATTTGTAGTTTGCAGCGGAGTTGAGGTGCCAGCCTCCGGCACGTGCCTATGAACTTCCGCCTGTACCACAAAAGTTTTATTTTGTGGGGTGTCCTCCTGTAAATCGATCAGCGGAGGGATGTGATCACTGCCGACATCCTGCTCTGTCCCTGCGGATGTCGCCTGCTCTTGGCCTATGTTTTTTACTCCTGAATCAGGTTCAGAGGGGGCCGTACGCGCCTTTCTGGGCGATGCGGGAGGTGTGCGATACATTTTCCCCATATATGTATTTGTCAGAAATTGAAAAAATTATATTTCTCAAACTATGCTGAATATCGTGCCGGAACAAAAAGGTTTAGGTTGGTACGTAGAGTGGCTATATACTGTGTCAATTTTAGAATTTTAGCTCTTCAGCGAGCAGAGATATAAAATTATTTCTATGAATTTTAATAAAAATCTAAAAATCAAAATTAAAGGGTGAAGCTGTGGATTCTAAGAAAAAGTATTCAAACAAAAGATAAAGATTTTAACGAGAACTATCGAATTATACAATAAAAACTTAAATCTACCGAGTGGTTTTGTAGGAATTTTTAATCGAAAGTGATTGCCGCCACACTTTCTGCAGGCGCCAAAAATTGGGTAGGTATTTATACCTGTTTGTATGGAGAAAAATCTAATATCCTAAATTACTGTAATGAATCAAATAGATAACGTAAAATGCGCGTGTTACAAGAAAAAACGATTGAAATCTATGGCAAAAATAAAAAGTTATTGCGATTCTAAATTTTGATTTTCTAAAAGTGATGAAAAAATTAATTTCTCGAGAACCCGATAAGGTACCAAGTTGATTCTGGTGTCAAAAAATGCGGGCAATTGAGCTTTAAATTGTACCTGAAAACAAGATTTTTAGAGCAAAGTCGGCTGAACAAAATTGTCAAAAAACTGAAAAACTACTAAAAATTACGAGGGAAGTGAACTTTGAATGTTGCAGGAAAACTAGTGGAGATATGGACAGAAGCTATATAACATTAAAGTTTGCAAAAAATTAGAGGAATCTAAATACGAAAGCAAAACAAAAATCTACCGGGGAAAACTAAAGTTATGGGCGAAAAACAAGATTGCTCAGATACTTTTATGAGGGTACGACTTTTTTGTGTAAATGTGTGAAAATTGAACTGAAGCTAAGTGTGAGGAATTTATTTGTGAAAGCAATAATTTAAAACTAATTGAAACTGATATTACTGTAAAAGAAAATTTGGAAAATGTTGAAAAATGAATTTTTGGTGAATTTTTGAAAAACTGCTAAGTGTCGTGAAAGAAGAAATTGAATATTTCAGTAACCAGAAGGGCTAGGGGGGTAAGAGTGGTACCTAAAAGTCGGGGCAAATTAGCTTTAAAATTGTGTCAAATTGGGTCTCTTTGGGTAGTTTAGAACTTGGTTGGTTAGGTTAGGTTAGGTTAGGTTAGGTTAGGTTAGGTTAGGTTAGGTTAGGTTAGGTTAGGTTTTTTTTTTTTTTTTTTTTTTTTTTTTTTTTTTTTTTTTTTTTTTTTTTTTTTTTTTTTTTTTTTAGAGTCGGTTGTTAGTACTAACAGCCCCCGCGAGGGATACGGGCGACTGTTAGACGTGGATTTTAGGTTCCCGCTTTTGGATACGGGCTACCTGTAAACTTCTGATTTATTAATATAGCTGTGTTTATTTTATCTTTGTGTTTTCTGAACTATTGTTATTACACGGTTATGTATTATTGAACTTCTTGAGTGTGTTTACAATATAAGTGATGTAATTTACGAATGATTCTATTGTGCTCTCTTTTTCTAGCAGCTCTTTCAAACTGTAGGGATTGACATTGTGCATGCTGCAAAGAAGTTCATGATTCATTCGTTTCGCACTGTATTTCGGGCAATCCTCTAGAAGGTGTTTGAAAGTTTGCGGTGTGGAGCTGTCGCATGGGCAAGTGTTGTCCTGTGTAATTTTGTGTCTGTGGAGGTAAACTTTATTATATCCGTGGCCGGTGAGTACTTGTGTTAAGTGGAATGTAATTGGTGTGTGTTTGGTCAGTGTATTAATGTTTTGTATTGTGGGAAGCCATGTTTTTAGGTGTAGTCCTGTGGTGCTTTCCTGGTATACCTGTTCTTGTCTTGTTGTGTGTTCCATGCGCAGTTTTTTCCTATGGTAGGACAGTGGAAATCTGCAGTAGTCAGGCTGTTTATGTAACGTTGCCGCGTGTTTTGCTGCAACGTCAGCAGCTTCATTACCTATTAATCCACTGTGTGCCTTTATCCACGAAAATTCAATATCGTTTCCGAGTCGTTTAATTTCAGATATTATTTTGTGAGCGTTGCTGATGGTAGCATTTGTGCTGCTCCTATATTTAAGCTCTTGGAGTGCTGCCCTGGAGTCGGAGAACACAGTTGATTGTTTCAGTCCGAGTGCCAGGCATAGGTGACAAGCTTGCTCAATCGCCAGGCACTCGGCCTGAAACACCGTGCAACTGCTGTGCAGTTTGTACTTTTTTATTGTTTCTCTGCCATCCGGATAGCAAATGACTACCGCCGCACCCACGCAATCATCGTGTTTGCTACCATCTGTGAAGACTCTATTCATGTCAGTAGTGTAGAAAGGGTCCAAATCTTGTTGAGTATACACCTCTTTGAAGTCGATCTCAGCTCTTTGTGCTGGATGCAAGAGGTCCTCCACCGGGGTCCTCTTATCATACAGTATGTCTTCAGGTAAATATTTAGTTATGCGAGTCCTCTTAGTTTTCTCCAGCGATGCCACTTCTTTTATCTTCAGTGGAAGAGGTGTGAGCCCCGCAAGCGCAATCGCTCCAACAGTAGGAAGGGTTCGGAAACCGTGGACGATTTTAATTGCAAACCCACGCTGCAGACTTAGCAAGGCATTTTCGACTTTTCTGTAGTTTACGGCCGAGTGCCAAATCTCTGCAGCGTAGGTTACAATTGGTTCAATGACCTGACGGTAAATGGTTTTTATATTATCGGCGTGTACCCCCCATGTGGGTTTTACAAAGATGCATAGCCGTTTAAATATTTTGATCGATTTGTTGATTGCATATTCTGTATGTTTGATGAAATTTAAATTTTGGTCAATTATTACTCCAAGAAGTTTAAAATGGTCGCTAAATGGGATGGGCGTGTGATTCATTACAATTTTTGCTGATTTTGCTTTTACAGTTGGCGTGATCATCAACGTTTTATGAGCTCCAAATTTGAGTTTATTATTATTTCCCCACTGGTGGATGCTCTCAAGTATCCCATTTATTTTCTGCTCCAGTTCGTTAACATTGCCTCCAGAACATATCAGCAGCATATCATCAGCGTACGCCTGTAGATGGCTACCTTCAGGCAAAGGAAGATCCAATAGCGTGTCCACGATTGTGTTCCAGAATATTGGTCCCAGAACAGAACCCTGGACACACCCGAGTGATTGTTCCTTTGTGAAGGTAGCATCCACATAGTTTAATGTGACTTTCCTATGCGTGAGGTAACTGCGTATAATGCCAAATATGTTGCTGGGACACTGGACCTTAATAAGCTGGTTGAGGAGGGCTGGCCACCAAGCATGGTCAAAGGCCCCCTCAATGTCCAGTGAAATAGCAGCAACCAGCTTGCGTTCAGCTTTGTACTTTCTTATTTGGTTGACAGCGTTGTGAAGAGCGTCTGTGGTAGAGTTCTGCTCTTTGAACCCATACTGCTGTTGGCTGCAAGCGTTGTGAGTACGCAGAAAATATGTGAGCCGTTGCGCGATTAGTTTTTCTAGGACTTTGCCCAGCACGTTTATCAGTCCTATGGGTCTATAGGCAGAGACGTCCCTGTAATTGTCTTTGCCAGGTTTCGGTATCGTTTTAATAAAGGCAACTTTCCAGCTGTTGGGGAAATAATGAAGCTGTAGACACCTGTTATATAGTTTAGTAATTTCAACAGGGTAGACCATTATTACGTGCTTGCAAATATCCGCTGTAAGGTTGTCTATCCCTGGGGCTCTTTTTGGACTCATGTTGTTTATTATCTCCACAAGCTCCGTTGTAGTAAAGGGCGGTTCATTAACGATGTTGTTGTTATTTTGGTTGGTATGCATGTTGATCTTATTTCTTACCTGGGTGTGGTATGCTGTGTCTGCAGTGAGGGAATCGTTAGGAAAGAATTTTTCGGCTAGTTTTTCTGCAGTGTCCTGTATGCTAGTTGTGTACTTATTATTGTCGAGTTTTAAGGTTGCTGGTGGTTGTGGCTGTGGAGTGCTTTTAAGAAGACGGTTTGTGATTGACCAGACATCGTCTCTTCCCTGGCTCTTGCAGAACTCACGAAAGTGTTCTGTAGAGGTAGAGCGGATCTTCTGCGCATATTCCGCTTTAGCATGTGTCAATTCGCTAATTATGCTGGTGAGATCCTTCTTGCCACGTTTCAAGTCTTGAAGGCGGTGGTGGAGGTGAATGACCTTCTTTTTCATATTAGTGAGCTCTTCGGTCCACCATATGGCTCTCTTGTGTTGTGTTTTGCGTGTGAAGATTTTGTCTGATGTTTTGGTTATAATTGTTGTGAGTTTTGATACATATGTGTCTATTTCTTCTGTTGTTAAGTTATCTATGTTAACGTCGTTTAGATTAGTGTGCTCCATATTTTTCTTAAGTTCCTGCTCAAATTTATTCCAATCAGCCCTTTCGGTATTATATTTATAAGTCGATATAGATGTTTTAGGTTTCGTTTTTAACAAATTAGTGTCAATTTTAAATTGTATTCCACGGTGGTCCGAAGAGGTCACAACACCAGGATTCACCCTCCAGTCAAGGATCTTGTTGGCTATCCCCATGGTTGCTACAGTGAGGTCCACTATGGATGTTCTTATTTGTCCGTGCGTTACCGTCTGGAAAGTGGCCTCATTACCTGTATTGCAAACCATGAGGTCGTTTGCTATTAAGAGGTCCATTATAGCTCTACCTCTGTCATTATTCTTAGTGGAGCCCCATGCTGTATGCCATCCGTTCAGGTCCCCGCAAATAATATGGTCATTATTTGGGTACATCTTGAGCATTTGCTCCAGGTGGTCGAGTGTGTTGGATGGGTCCTCACCGGGCTCCACATAAACAGAGGTAAGTAGTAACTTTTTGCTTGGCAGTGAGAGTTGGACGGTGCAGAGATTTGTGGTCGCACATTGGGTGATTCCAATATAGTTACCCAGCTTTTTGCGGATAGCTATACAGGCTTTGGCCCTGTTGTTTCCATCAGCATGCTGATATATGTCATACTCATCAATGCCGTTCATAGTACTTTTATTTCCTACAAACGGCTCGGTGATGAACATGACATCATATTCGCATTGCTTGGCACACTGTATGAGTTCCTGCAGAGCGTTGCTACCTTTCCCCAAGTTGCATTGCAATGCAGAAATTGTCCTGTTATAATCAATCTTTGGGACGCCTTTAGCAGTACCGTATAGCCTGTCTGGCTATACGGTCCCACTTGATCCATTCACTGCAAGCTTGACTGTACGCATAGTGCCTGTGATCCCTGTCGCTGTTGACACAATTAATGCAGCACGGTGCAGTCTCTCGAGTGCTGCAGCTGCGTGTATCATGGTCACCAGCGCAGTAGGCGCATTTGTACTCAGATTTGCACTCCGTTGCGCGATGTCCGAATCCATGGCACTTAAAACATTGTATAATCGGTGATTGGTCCACCGCCAGCACGGATTGAAATCCGATTTTTAACTTCTGACCTTGTGTTGCAGCCCATACTTGCGGGCTGACTTCAACAATTACATTCTTCACTGAGTCATTTCGGCCTTTCGCAGTTCGTATGTATTTGATGGATTTGTTGTTCTCCGCGACACCAGCCAATAATCCAGAGTTCTGTTTAATTATGGCGTCCTCAATTTTTGTACTCGCGTACTCCGGGACGACGCCGATAATCCTTAGGTTAGGGTTACGCTGTTTGGGCACGTCGACGGTTATACTGGCCGTTTTGGCTTTGATCGCTGCACTTAATTTTTCCCTATCCTCATTAGTTTCGCAACTAATGAGCACCTTGTTGTTACGGGTTTCTCTCATACTTTTAATCCCTACTCCTATGTCAACGACATTGACCTTCTTCTTAACTTCTTTCAAAACGTCCTTGCCGTCATGCCTAGGGTCGATAGACTCGAGCAATATGACAAAGTTTGCCGGCGGTGGGGTCGAAGCATGGGGTCGGCTTAATTTGGGTCTGTAAGGTCTGCCGACGGCGGGTGAGGCCATGTCATCTTCATGACTTGTCCCCGCCGCCGCCGCACGTGCAGCCTCAGTTTTGTGTTTTTTATCTTTACCTCTGCCGACGACTGATGAGAATGTCTCATCTGGTTGTCTGTCGGCGTGTATTCCGCTTTCTTCATTTTGCAACGTTTTCATAACTATCTCCTTCAAGGCCAGTTGCTCGGTGCGTATTTTTGAGATTTCAGCCTGCACCCCCGCAATTATATCTTTTTTCAGCTGGGTAGTGTCTATGGCTGGTTCCTGTGTCTGTGGGGTGGGCGATTTGTTTACGCGGTCCGCGCCAATCACCTCCATCTCACTGGTGAATCTGTTTGTGGCATCGCGTATGGCTTCAACAGCTTTAAGTATCGTCATTTTGTTCGACTTCGTAACGCTCCTGTTCTGTTTCAGTTGCGTTACGATGTCGTCCAAATTTCGAATGACCTCCATACGGTGTCTTCCTGCTCGAGTCTTTGAGCTGGGGCTGCTGATGGACGTGTCCCTACTCATCCATAGCTGCCCCATTTCAGTGATGTCGGAGTTAGGGCTACCAGCAGTATTGACTGGCCTCTCCGGCACCGGAATAGGGGCCGGTGTCGTCACTGGGTCTGCCATTCTCGTTACTGGCAGCGGTGTTGAAGTGCCAGTCTCAACTACAGGCCTGTGCACTTCCGCTTGTATCACGAAAGTCTGGTTTACAATGGTTTGCTGTCCCGGCTCGTCATCCTGCAGGTTGATAAGTGCGTGTTCTTGTTCCAGGCGCTCAGCCGGTTGCTCAATTATAATGCCGGATGTCGTGCCGGATACATTTTCACTTTCCGCTGTGAGCGTCAGTATTTGGGGGGTCGTGCGTGCCTTTTTAGGCGATGTAGGAGGTGTTCTGTACATTTTCATAACTCGTTAGTAACGAGTAACTGAAAATTCGATATCTCCGAAAATATATACAATACAAATAAAAACTAAAAAGAACTAGTTAGGGATTTATTAAAACTATATTTTAAAGTTGTTTTCAGATTTTTAGGTTAATTAACAGCAAAAATATAAAATAAAATCGGACACTTTTTCTGATTTCTTAAATTGTTGATTTACTTCGTTAGTTTTAGAGATACGTGAAAACAGTCATGACAAAAAATGGTGAGATGGATGCGTTCTATAAGAAACAGGAATAAAAAACTAAGTTTACCGTACAGTTATTGAGAATTCTTAAGTTGAATGTGGTTGCCGCCACACTTCTTGCAGGCGCCAAAATTTCTGTAGGTATTTTTAAAATTTGTATGGAAAAAGTGTTTAAATCTCTGAGAATTCTATTTGGTAATTTAAAACAGGGTAATTGAATCTATATTACGAAAACAGAATCAAAATAAATTAAAAGACAAAGAAGATATTGATAATGGAAAATTACACCTTTCAAAAACTGCTTAAAAAATTATTTCTCGGAAACCTGAAGAGGAAGAAAACCTCAATAAAAAATTACCCCCAATCCTAAGCGGCGCAGCACCGCGAGAGGATGCATGGCTGAGGTGGAGTCAGTCGTTAGTGCTTGCCCCGTTAGTGTACCGGCCGACACACTGACGGGTTACGCTAGGCTTATCCAGGTGCAGAGGGCACCGCCTGGATGGACTTTTATATCCCTCACACTCGTGGGAACCATATGGCAACAGAACTTAAAAAAACAAAAAACTTGATGAAAGGAGGAGAGAAACCCAAGATTAAGGGTACAAAAGTCGAAAAGCGCATCCGAAGAAGGAGTAGGGACGGCGCAGCAAAAATGGCGGAGAGCGTGGCGGACATGCTCGCAGTAGAGGAAGAAAGCGACCAGTCATCAGACTGCACGCTCATTTCAGTTCGATCACGATCGAGGTCGAACTCTAATAGCTCGGTGGGCCCTAGCGGGCGTTTCTGGTCCAACAGCAGGGAAGGCTCCCTTCACCTATCGGACGATTCGTCCATGGACGAAGCAGGGAAGGTGAAGCGCCCTAGAGGCCGTCCACCAACAACTGGTCAGTACGTCGGCCTAGCAGCGGCGCAGAAAGCCCTCAATGACGCAAAGCGAGAGGCTCTCGAAGTCGAGGCGGAGCAGGCTGTTGCAAGCCAGGCAAAGGCAGCGAGAGCTATGTGGGAAAAACAATTCCCAAAGTTGCTCCCCGCCAAGCCAAGCAAGGATGAGACTGCCACAGGCCTCACTGAATCGGTGACCGCCCAAGTGGCCATTATCAAGGACGTAGCTATTAAGTCCAAACACTTAAAGGGCACATTTGTGCGCGCCCTCAAAGAAGCAGCGGAAACCATAGGGGAGGCTGTCCAAATTCTGAGTGAGCGCACAATCTCGGACGAGACTCGCCAATTGCAGGCGGCAAACAAAAGCTTGCAAGCGGAGATGGCCAGTCTTCGGTGTGAGCTGGCCCAATTAAAAGCGGAGGTGGAAAGGACTAGGCAAAAGGATTGCCTTGAGATCCCTCCCCCAGCGCAGGACGCAGAGATGCGCGACCCGGTGATACTCGCAACCGAAGTACGGCCATCGACACGCGCAAGAGCCCCGACGAGCAACGTTGAACCCGCTCTCGGGAACGAGGAGCTCATGCGTGCAGTGGCCCTCAAAGTAGGAGAAATCGTCGGCGCACGCCTAGATGGCCTAGAAGCCGAGGGTCGTCTGCTGCCGGCCAAACAATTGCGGCCACCACTAGCGGCAACGAGGAAGAACCAGACTGCGGCATCCTCAGTACCTTCCGCGGCTACAGCAACTGCGGGGGCAAGTGGCAAGACAATAGTCATCGATGCCACCAGGAAGCCGCAATCGGCCCCAGTCGCTAAAACCCCCAAGAAGACCAAGGCGAAGGGTGGAAATAGGAGAAGCGTGGCCAGGACCCAGGCATCGAAAGGGCCACCCACGCCCCGCACATTGCCACCAGCGCCAGCCACAATGAAAGAAGGCTGGAATGTGGTGACAAGCAAAGGGAGCAAACAGAGAACTGCGCAACACGCCGCCCCATCGCAGCCAGTAGGGAAGGCTAAAGCACAAAAACTCAAGGCTCCACGATCAGCGGCCGTTGTGCTAACGCTACAACCGGAAGCAGTTGAGAGGGGCGTCACCTACAAGGACGTCATTACCGAGGCTAGGACTAAGGTCCAACTAGCGGATATGGATATCGCCGGTGGACTGCGCTTCCGGAGAGCGGCTACTGGAGCGTGCATCCTCGAGATCCCTGGCACAACCAGCGGGGATAAGGCCGACAAACTAGCCGAGGCGATTCGGCAACAAGTTGGCACTGACAAAGTACGAGTGGCGAGGCCTTCAAAAAGTGTGGATATTCGAGTCACTGGCCTCGACGAATCTGTTTCGGCAGAAGAGGTGGCTGCTGCGGTGGCACGCAACGGAGAATGCGCCATTGACGTAGTAAAGGTCGGAGACATACGCCAAGGATTCTCGGGGCTTGGCACGGTATGGGTACGTTGCCCCATCATGGCTGCCAAGAAAATAGTTTCCGCGGGCCGACTTCTGGTGGGATGGGTCTCCGCGCAGGTCAAACTGATGGACCAGAGACCCTTGCGATGTTTCCGGTGCTTCCGCAACGGCCATGTCAGTGCGCAATGCCCAGCGGAAACGGACCGCTCAAACAGCTGCTTCCAATGCGGCAAAGATGGTCACAAAGCGGCCCAGTGCACCGCCTCGCCGCATTGTGCTGAATGTGCAGCAGCCGGTAAGCCGTCTGGGCACAGACTAAGCAGCAAGGCATGCACTGCACCCAAAGCTGCTGGAAAGAGAAAGGCGACCAATGCTGCTCGTGGCCTCCAGGCCCCTTCGCAGCTTGCTGAATTGACCCCAACGGGACAGTCTACGGCAGAGGAGGATCTATCTATGGTTGTGGGTTAAATGGACACCATAGAATTCCTTCAGGCGAACCTCAACCATGATGCCAGGGCCCAAGACCTTCTCTGCCAGAGTCTAGCCCAGTGGGGTATACACATCGCTGTAGTAGCAGAGCCCTACAGAGTGCCGGTCAGAGACGACTGGGCTGGAGACCTTGACGGTACTGTGGCCTTAGTTACGCGGAGCGCTGCCGGCTCCAGTTTTAGGAGCGTAACGAAGGGTCACGGCTGTGTCGCTGCAACCTGCGGGGAGTTGGCGGTAGTCGCGGTCTACTTCTCCCCGAACAAAAGCCTGGCAGACTTCGAGGTATTTCTGGTGGAGCTCGGCGCCCTTGTTGGCAGACTGCATCCGGCCCCTGTGATTGTCGCGGGCGATTTTAACGCCAAGAGCTTGGCGTGGGGATGCCCAGCAACCGATCCACGGGGGCGCACTCTCCTAGAGTGGGCAATTGGCGCAAACCTGGCGGTCATCAACACCGGCACGGAAAACACGTGTGTGCGGCAACAGGGCGGTTCCATCGTAGACATAACGTTTGCAAGCACCACCCTGGCACACCGTGTTCAAAACTGGGAGGTCCTGGTTGGCGTCGAAACACTATCCGACCACCGTTACATCAGATTCGGAGTCGCGACGCTCTCCAGGCCCGATCGCCCAAGACGTAACGACCCAGTCGGTGATGGTCCTCGCTGGGTGCTTAAAAAACTTGACCGAGAGTCCCTAGAACTGGCGGCTTTGGTTCGGTCATGGACAGTGGAACCGGAGGAGGCGGTTGACGTGGAGGTAGAAGCCGAATGGTTCCGTAAGTCCATGACTGAGGCGTGCGACGCGGCAATGCCTCGAGCCAAGACCTTCTCTCCCCGACGCGCAGTGTACTGGTGGTCTCCAGATCTTGCGCAGTTGCGCGAGGAGTGTGTGCTCAAGAGACGCCAGTACACACGGCAGAGAGGTCGTCGGCTGAGAGATGAAGAGATGGAAGCGACCTTGTACTCAAGGTATAAGGAGGCAAAAGTGGCCCTAAAATCTGCCATTAGCAATGCCATTGACCGGGCAAGGGAAGAGTTCCTGGAGATTCTAAACAGAGACCCATGGGGGAGGCCATACAAGCTTGTCAGGCAGAAACTCCGCCCGTGGGCCCCTCCACTGACACAGAGTCTCCAGCCCCAGCTGCTGGATAATGTGGTTGCTACTCTGTTCCCCCATAGACCTCCACAACCCCCACCGCCAATGGCGCTACCTGGGGCAGCTGAGAGGCAGCAGGGGGCAGAAACAGAGACACCCAGGATCACTGAAGGTGAGCTCGGAGCGGCGGTGCTGAGGCTAAGGGCGAAAAATACGGCGCCTGGGCTCGACGGAATCCCGGGTCGAGCCTGGGTTCTAGCCATGAGTGCCCTGGAGCCAAGGTTGCGACGGCTATTCAGCCAATGCCTGGAGCAGGGTCGCTTCCCAGATGCATGGAAGATCGGTCGCTTGGTCCTGCTAAGAAAAGAGGGTCGTCCTGCGGAGTCACCGTCGGCCTACCGGCCCATCGTGTTGCTTGATGAGGTGGGCAAGCTCTTTGAGCGTATCATCGCCAACCGTCTCATCAAGCACCTTACCGCCGAGGGGCCGGGCTTGGCCGATTGTCAATATGGATTCCGCAGTGGTCGCTCAACTGTACATGCGATCCTGCAGGTCAAGAGGATAGCGGAGGATGCAGTCTCCCAGGGTGATGTCGTCTTGGCAGTGTCGCTTGATATTGCCAACGCTTTTAACACCCTCCCCTGGGGCTGCATCATTGAGGCGTTGCTGTACCACCAAGTACCCCACCATCTCAGCCGAATTGTAAGGGCCTACCTGTCTCGAAGGTTTGTGGCCTTTCCCGGGCAGTATGAGTGGGAGAGGCGGGAAATGGTGTGCGGTGTTCCACAGGGGTCGGTACTAGGACCACTCCTGTGGAACATCGGATACGATTGGGTGTTGCGAGGAGGTCGTCTGCGCGGGGTGGAGCTGGTGTGCTACGCCGACGACACCCTTGTCACAGCGCGCGGGGCCTCACTTAGAGACGCGTCCATCTTGGCCACTGCAGCAGTGGCACATGTCGTGGGAAAGATTCGGCGGCTAGGGCTGGAGGTTGCCTTAAATAAATCGGAGGCCATATGCTTCCACGGCCCCCGAAAAGCACCCAAGCCCGGATCCCACATAATTGTCGGCGGCGTGCGAATCCCCATCCAACGGACGATGCGGTACCTTGGCATCGTCCTGGATAGTCGGTGGTCCTTCGAGGCGCATTTCGAACGGCTGACTCCAAAGCTGCTGAGTGCGGCTGCTGCGCTCGGGCGCTTGCTCCCGAATCTTGGGGGCCCAAAAGCGTCGTGCCGTCGCCTATACTCGGGGGTAATAAGATCAATTGCCCTTTACGGTGCCCCAGTATGGGCTAAAGATCTCAACGCCGGGAATGCCAATCAGCTGCGCAGAGCGCAGAGAGTAATGGCGATAAGGTCCATACGGGGATACCGCACGATCTCAGGAGAGGCGGCATGTGTGCTGGCCGGATCTCTGCCGTGGGATTTAGACGCGAGGACCCTTGCGTCAGTCTTCTTCTGGCGTGAGGAGGCGCGTGCTAGAGACTTTTGGCCAGCACCGCAGGAGATCCAGGCCAAGCGTGACGAACTATGCCGCGAGGCGATTTCGGAGTGGGTGGACCGACTGGCTAGACCAACTGCGGGCGCCCGGACTGTTGCGGCGATACGCCCAGTCATGACACAGTGGCTGGAGCGGACACATGGCTCCCTCACGTTCCGGCTCGTGCAGATTCTATCGGGGCATGGTTGCTTCGGGAGGTATCTGCACAAAGTTGCCGGCAGGGAGCCGACGGAAGAGTGTCATGAATGCGGCGCAGCGGTGGATACCGCTCAACACACTCTGGACGAGTGCCCAGCGTGGGGGCCAGAAAGGGACGACCTGGTGGCTATAGTGGGGCAGGATCTGTCGCTGCCAGCCGTGGTGAAGTCCATGGTCGACAGCGACAGATCTTGGAAAGCAGTGAAAACCTTCTGCGAGCTAGTCCTGCAACAGAAGGAACTGGCGGAGCGGGCCAGAGAGGTCGACCCACTGGCCGACCAGAGGCGCCGCAAGCGAGCCGGACGAAGACGGGCCGCGCACGACCGCCGCCTGCCTCCGTAGAGTGGCCATAGGATGGCAGGCATGGGGAAGTCTGCCATCCGTCAATCAGCATTAGGCCACTGAAGGCGGAATGATGTGAGGATGTAAAATTGAGGCCAAAACGGCCTCCGGAGGCGGCGCTCCAGGGCTCGGAGCGGTGCTGGTGGTGCTGCAGATGCAAGCGCGAGCGTTCCTGCAGCCCACCGTACAGCACAGCGGCGGCAGACGGAGAGGTTTTTTAGTGGGTAAACTCGGGGTCCCATCAGCCCGTAACGAGGAGTCCCACATAACCACCCGGGTCTGTCCCCTCACCCGGGTGGTATGCGTAATGCATTTTTCCTCTCCTTAAAAAAAAAAAAAAAAAAAAAAAGGTTAGGTTAGGTTGGGGTGCAGGGCTGGTTCCTCCTCGTGGTGCACCCTGGGAGGGGGAGGATAGCCGCTCAGTTGCGCGCTTGCTATCCTCCCTCTGCGAATACCAGCCACAGGCGGTAGCGGTTGAGTCGAGTGGACTCCCGCGAGGGCTTTAATGCCGGGTCAAGGAGAAGGCCATTGGGCCTAGCGGTTGCGGCCGCGACGTGGAGGGCTTCATGCCGTTGTTGTTGCATGAATGCGGAGGAACTGTGGGTTTTAGCGAACCCACGTAGGGGTGTCTACGCCAGCATCCCTCGAATCCCGCAACCCGCAGCACTCTACCAACGACCCCCATCTCGGGCGTTATGGGGTACGGGAAGTGCTTGCGGCTCGGAGGGCTTGCCTTAGTTGGCCGGCCCGCGGGAAGGAAAACCCTATAAAACCCGACAGCGAAGTCGTTAAAACCTACAGATACCAGGCGACCTCTGTAGTATGTAGCCCGCTGTCCGGAATGGGCGTCACCCGGCAGTGCAACTATCGACCCATACTCGTGGGAACTGTTTTATGGCACCGATTATAAAAAAACAAACCAACGGCCCTTCTCAGGGCCAAAACGAAAATGGCTCTTCTCAGAGCCAAACAGAGGAGAGGAGGGAAGATCAAAGAAGGAGTAAGGAGGAGACATCCCAAGAAGATGTCTCAGACAAAGCGGAGGCACAATTTCAGCCGATTGTCAGGCTGGTTCGGCTGTCGGAGTCTGACTCCTCAACAGCCAGTATGGAGACGGTAACCTCTGGTGGCGACTCCCCCTTCGGCAAGCTATGGAGGAAGGGCGAGAAGAGAGCCGCCGAGGAGGAAACCTCAGGCTCGGAGAGTGATCGCGGAACCCGCAGTGATGGAACTCCACAAACCAAAAGCAAGTTCCTCAAAACCACACCCAAGCGGGGAAGAGGCCGCCCACCAACGACAGGCGAATACGTAGGCTTCGGCAAGTTCCACTCTGAGCTCGCCGCCGAAAAAGCTCGTGCGAGGAAACTGGAGACTGAGAAAGCCCTGGCAGCTTTCCTTGTATCGGCGGATGTGGCTGCAAAAGAAAGGTCGGAGCGAGTGGCTAGCAGGAACCTACTCAGCTGCAGCCAGGAGTCACTACCGGCCACCGAAATCGAGGCTCATGTCGAGGACGCCCTAAAGGCGGTCCTACACGTGATGGACACATCGGGCCACCTTAAAGGCACTCACCAGAAGCTACTAAAGAGCTCTGTAGCAACGATCAGTAGTGCCTTTTCGGAGCTCAGGTCACGCACCGTGACGGAAGAGGTTGCCCGCCTGGAAGCGGCAAACGCGCGACTTACAAGTCAGCTGACGGAACTGCGCCTACAAGTCCAGGAGAGACGCAGCACCCAGATAACGGCATCTTCCGAGCCCGACTTGAAGAAGATTATGGAGGATGCTCTCCGCGTGAGCAGGGAGCAATTTAGCAATATGCTAAACGCCCGGCTGGACGGGATCGAAAACCGTCTTCTCCCGGAGCCACGGATGCGCCCACCACTAGCATCCGACCGGCGGACAACGCAACCTCCCGGACCGAGCGCAAGGGTACCAAGCTCCATGACAGGACAGCCCGAGCCTCAACCAGAAACCATAAATGCGACCCCAACTGTCTTACCGGAAGGGAGCCAAGGCGGGAATCGTAAGACCAGAACCCAACGGCGTAAAAAATCCAGCCTAGCGGCCAAAGAGGCGGCCGCTGCCAGACAGGCACCTCAGGCTGAAACAACGCTCCCCGCGTCTTGCCCTCCATTGGGTAGTTGGAAAGACGCCGTAGGCCGCAAAGCCAAAACAACAACTAAGGGGCCGGCATCTTCTACGGTGCAAAAGCCTAAACCAAAGGCCACAGTGACAAGAAGGAAGCTCCAACCCCCGCGAACCGCCGCCGTCACCCTGACCTTGAAGGCGGAAGCGGCCGAAAAAGGAGTGACATACGAGAAGATACTGGCTGAAGCCAAGAACAAAATCAAGTTGGAGGATGTCGGGGTTGCTGCGGTCCGCTTCCGCACCACAGTAACTGGGGCGCGAATGCTCGAGCTGCCCCCTGACACACCCAACGCGGATACGGCGGCGGATTCTCTCGCCACTAAGTTAAGGGAGGTTCTCGATGCCACCGTTGTTCAGATCCAACGGCCGGTTAAGTGTGCGGAAATACGAGTCTCGGGACTCGATGACTCCGCAACTGCAGACGAGGTGGTGGCAGCAGTCGCCGCACAAGGGGGTTGCCCTATCGAAGTCATCAAGCCCGGCGTAATTTCACGCAGCCAAAGCGGTTCCGGGTCCATTTGGCTGAGTCTTCCAGTAGCCGTAGCCAAGAAAATCGTGGAAATTGCCCGGATCAAAGTAGGATGGGTCTCGGCTAGGGTGGTTCTTTTGGACTCAAAACCGCTAAGGTGCTACAGGTGCCTCGAGACTGGCCACGTAGGCGCCAAGTGCGACAAGCAGGTTGACCGCAGCAACCTGTGCTACCGCTGCGGGGAACCCGGGCATAAGTCGCGGGACTGCACTGCCGAGGCCTGTTGCGCTATTTGCAAAGCAGCTGGCAAACCAACAGGCCATTCGATTGGCGGTAAAGGGTGCCCAAACCTCAAAGCTCGCCCTGCCAGGAAAGGTAAAAAGACGCCGGTAGGCCCAGCAGCCACCCCGTCTTCCCAGTCGGCGGAGAACATGGACATCACCCAATAAAATGGCCTGCAAATGTCTCCAGGCGAATGTCAACCACTGCGCCAGGGCCCAGGATCTCCTAGCCCAGACAATGGCTGAATGTGATATCAATGTGGCTGTAGTTTCGGAACCCTACTACATCCCGAACCGAAACGACTGGGCAGGAGATCTTGACAAATCAGTCGCCATTGTAGTCCCCGGTGCAGCTGGGTTCCCGGCCATAGAGAAAATAGTGAGAGGCAAGGGGTTTGTTTTTGCAACCATAGGCGGAATGGCAGTCGTTGGTGTCTACATCTCACCAAGCCGACCCCTTGTAGATTTTGAGCAAGTCCTCTCTGAAGTAGAAGCCCTCATCAGGCGAACTTCCCCCATCCCCGTGTTAGTTGCGGGCGATTTCAACGCCAAATCAACGACATGGGGATCTCCCGCGACAGACGTCCGGGGGGAGGTCCTGGAGGAGTGGGCAATCACCCTGGGACTGACTGTCCTCAACACCGGGTCGGAGAGCACGTGCGTGAGGCAACAAGGCGAGTCCATAGTGGACATAACTTTTGCGTCCAACGCCTTAGCCCGCCGTGCTCAAAACTGGAGGGTAGAAGTTGGGGTAGAAACCTTATCGGACCATCGTTATATAAGGTTCGACGTCACTACCCCGACTGCAACACGTGCCGGGCTGCCGGAAAACCGACCCGCTGCTGGGGACAGTCGAAGATGGGTCATTAGCAAGTTGGACAGGCAACTCGCCAAAGAGGCGGCAATAGTCGAGGCCTGGGGGGCCAGTACGATCCCAGAAAGGCCAATACTGGTTGACGAAGAGGCACAAAATCTTGATGAAGCCTTAGGCCGTGTGTGCGACGCGTCAATGCCTAGGGCCAAATCTCAGCTGCCGAAGCGTCGAGTGTACTGGTGGCGACCAGAACTCCGCGATCTGCGGAACGCTTGCGTGACCGCGCGCCGCCAGTACACAAGATATAGGAGGAGGCAAAACAGGGACCAGACTGAAGAAGACGCCCTGTACAACACCTACAGGGTCGCTCGCAAAACTCTGGAGACGGCCATAGCGCAAGTAAAGGAGGCGGCCTGGGAGGAGTGGCTCGAGACCCTCAACAGGGACCCATGGGGCAGACCATATAAGACCGTGAGGCAAAAGCTCCGGCCTTGGGCCCCCCCTTTGACAACTAGTCTCGAGCCAGAACTCGTAAACCGGGTCGTAGGCGCCCTCTTTCCCGAAAGAGATGAGTTTGCCCCACCAGCAATGGCACCTACAACTCGCCCACAGGTGATGGAGGCGGAGATACTGCCGGTGACCGAAGCCGAGCTCACCGTCGCAGCGTACAAACTCCGGTCCAAAAAGACGGCCCCCGGACCAGACGGCATCCCTGGACGCGCTCTAGCCATAGCGCTCAGTGAATTGGAGAAACGAGTCGGAGACCTTTTCACTGCCTGCATGACACAGGGGCGGTTCCCACAAAGGTGGAAAACAGGGAAGCTCGTGCTTCTCCGAAAGGAGGGGCGCCCCCCTGATCAGCCGTCGGCCTACCGCCCTATTGTGCTACTTGACGAGATGGGAAAGCTCTTTGAGCGTATAATCGCCACCCGTCTCGTCAGGAGCATGCAGCCGGGTTTGAGCGACTGCCAGTATGGCTTTCGCCCTCTACGCTCGACTCTGGACGCAATCGCTAAAGTCAGGGACTTCGCGATGGAGGAAGTTTCCCAGGGCGGGGTTGTGATGTCTGTGTCGCTGGATATCTCTAACGCCTTCAACACCCTGCCCTGGGAAACAATAAAGGCGGCTCTCAAATACCACAACGTGCCCAAATACCTGCAAGACCTCGTGGCGGACTACTTTGCCGGGCGCGTTGTGGTATTTCCAACAAAAACTGGGGTTGGCAGGCGGCATATGTCGTGCGGTGTTCCACAGGGCTCGGTCTTGGGCCCTCTCCTGTGGAACATCGGTTACGACTGGGTCCTCCGCGGAGCCACCATACGAGGAATCAGCGTCACTTGCTACGCGGACGATACCCTCGTTTCGGCCCGAGGCAAGACGCATCGCGAGGCGGCATATATCGCGACAGCAGGGGTGGCACATGTGGTGCACCGCATCCGCGCTCTGGGCCTGGAGGTGGCTCTACACAAATCCGAGGCCCTAGTGTTCCATGGCCCTCGGAACGCACCACCACCAGGAGCCGTAATCACTGTCGGAGGAACTTCCATCGCCGTCGGGTCGACGATGAAGTACCTAGGACTCGTCCTCGACGGCCGATGGAAGTTCGATGAACACTTCCAGCGCTTGGCCCCTAGGATAATGGCAACAGCCGGGGCACTCGGACGGATCCTCCCAAATAAAGGAGGCCCAAGAGGAGCGAGCAGGCGCCTATACGTGGCGGTGGTACGCTCAATGGCGCTGTACGGGGCGCCAATATGGGCGGACAACCTGAGTGCTCGGAGCGCGGCCCAACTGCGGAGACCGCAACGGGCCATAGCACTCAGGGTGGCTCGAGCGTACCGCACCTGCTCCTACGTAAGTGCCTGTCTGCTAGCCGGGTGCCCGCCTTGGGACCTCGAAGCAACAACGCTGGCAGAGGTGTACTGGAGGGTGAAAGAGGCCAGAGCGCGGGATAACCATCCAGCCCCGCAAGAAATCAGGAAGTGGAGGGAGGAGGCCAGAAACGGCCTCTTCGAAAAGTGGGCCGAGAGACTGGAGATCCCGGGAGCTAGCCGGGAACTAGTGGACGCCGTTCAGCCCATCCTACAAAAATGGGTGGAGCGGAAACATGGTGCACCATCGTACCACCTCACGCAGATGCTCACGGGGCATGGATGCTTCGGCAAGTACCTGTGTGAGGTGGTACGAAGAGAGGCAACTCCAAATTGCCATCATTGTGGAGGAGGGGCCGCGGACACAGCCTACCACACGCGCGTAGAGTGCCCTGCATGGGCGGAGCCCCGCGCTGCTCTGTCCGCGGTCGTAGGAAGAGACCTGTCCCTGCCAGCCTTGGTGAGGCGAATGGCAGAGGCAAAAGAGGCCTGGGAGGCGATGGCCACCTTCTGCGCAGAGGTCATGGCGCAGAAGGAGGCAGCGGAGCGAGAGCGCGAGAACGACGCAGATGCGCTCCCTCAGCGCCGAAGGAGACCAGGGCGGCGGCGCAGAGCCTATGCAGGCCGCATGCAGCCGCCGTAAGGGGGACCTGCGGGTGATGGGTCGGGAGCCCCGTCATCCGCCTGGAGAGGTCCCGAGCCGGATAGCCCTTAAGTGTTCCGAGGTGCTATCGGCGGAGTAGGCTGCTTCAGCAGCCCATAAGACGGGCCCACAAGGGCAACGCTCGCGGGGTTCTCGGAGGTGTGCAGCAGCGTTCCCGAAACCCCGCACACAGAGTGAGCGGTGGAACACCCCAGGGGTTTAGTCCATGAGAGTCGGACATAACCACCCGGTTACTCCCGGGCCGGGTGGTATCCATAACGGATTCCCCTGGGTTAACAAAAAAAAAAAAAAAAAAAAAAGGTTAGGTTAGGTTAGGTTAGGTTAGGTTAGGTTAGGTTAGGTTAGGTTAGGTTAGGTTAGGTTAGGTTAGGTTAGGTTAGGTTAGGTTAGGTTAGGTTAGGTTGGGGTGCAGGGCTGGTTCCTCCTCGTGGTGCACCCTGGGAGGGGGAGGATAGCCGCTCAGTTGCGCGCTTGCTATCCTCCCTCTGCGAATACCAGCCACAGGCGGTAGCGGTTGAGTCAGACTCCCGCGAGGGCTTTAATGCCGGGTTTTTGTTAGCTGCTCCCAGCTCGCCTCAGGTCAGCTGAGATGGCAAGGGAGGCAGCGTGGCCCTTTGGGCAGTGGCGGTGGTGCGCGGCACCTGGTTGTCGGGGCTCTGCTGGAGCCAGCGGCCGCTGAGCGGCGTGGGATGGCGGGCCTTCAAGGCCCGCGGCGCGGCGGGTGGGTTTCCGGCCCCCCGTCGGGCAGCCCGTAATCCGCACTGAGCGGACCGGGGGCGCTGCTCACTGAGAGTAGTGCCGAGTGGAACAAACCACTATAAAAATGAACCGGGGGTGTCGCTCCAGAAATGGAGGCGACGGGTGCGGCGATGTGCCAGGTGCACTCGACGATGTCGACGCCGGACCAGCCGTTGTCCACACCGAGTCCGTAGTCATGTTTTGCGGCTCTGGTTGGGCACCGGTGGCCTTGCCTTAATTGGCTGGGCCGCGAGGAAGACAACCTCAATAAAAAATCACTCCCAATCCTAAGCGGCGTAGCACCGCGAGAGGATGCATGGCTGAGGTGGTGTCAGCCGCTAGTGCTTCCCCCCGTCAGTGTACCGGCCGACACACTGACGGGTAATCCTAGGCTTATCCAGGTGCAGAGGGCACCGCCTGGATGGACAAAGTAGATCCCTCCTACTCGTGGGAACAATTTCATATGTCTTCCGAAACTAAAAACACTCAAAACGGCCCTTTTCAGGGCCAACCTGAAAACGGCCCTTCTCAGGGCCAAACAGAAGAGAGTATGGGAGCAGAAGAGATCGAGCGTATCTCTAGCTCAATAAACAAACAGGGCGAGAAACCAGCTAAGAAGCTGAGAGAAGTGAGGGTGTCGCTGGAGCGACTAAATAGCCCTCGAAAAGGAAGGGCAACCAAGGCGACGAACAGTCGAAGGTCTACCTCGGAAACATTGGAGACGGTCCGCTCAAGGTCAAACTCCGATTCTTCCAGAGCGTCAAGCAGGAACCGCTTCTGGGCGGACATTGACGCCAAGCGGACCTGCCTTAATGATAGTGAGGGCGAGGAATGGCCACCACTGCCGGCACAGAGTTCGCCGCCGGTAGCGGTGGAATACAGAAAGGGAAGAGGCCGACCTGCAACCACTGGGGAATATGTGGGTCTAGCAGCAGCTCAGAGGGAGCTCAATGCTGCGAAACAAGAGGCCCTACGGATTGAGGCGGAGAAAGAAATTGCCGATAGCATGGCCAGAGCACGACAGCATCGAGTATCCCGTCTGTCGGAGTCGTCAACATCCAACGACGGAACGGAGAAGTCGGCAGTAGATTTAGTGAAGTCAGCCAAAGACCAGCTAAACATCATCGTTGGGGTGGCCACGAAGTCTGGCAACCTAAAGGGGACATACGTGAAAGCTCTCAAGGAAGCCGCGTCTGTAATTGGAGATAACCTGGAAGATCTCTGCAGGCGGACAATCTCCAAAGAGACAAGCTTGCTTCAGGCAGCTAATAAACATATGGAGATCCAGGTGGCCTTCCTGCAACAAAAGGTCGCACAAATGGAAGAAGAGATGGAGAGGAACAGAAGAACAGCAGCAGCTGCCTCCCAACCTCAGCCAGTCCCAGAATGGCTGTCCGCTGACGTTCAACCTCCCCAAGATGCCGACATGGAGGAAGTCTCGAAGGCGAAAAAACAGAGTGCCAAACGAAAAGCACAAGAGGCGACACAGGCGAAAAGAGGCAGAACCGAGGAAGCTGGACCCTCTTCGTCTCATTCACCTGCACCACAAGACGAGGGCCTGATGCGCAGCATCATGGATCGGGTTGGCAACATGCTAAATGCCAGACTAGAGTCCCTAGAGAAGGAAGAAAGGCTCCTGCCAGCCAAGAATCTGCGGCCACCACTGGCTTCGGACCGACAGCAGAAGTCAGCGCCTAAGACTGCCGGGGCCGCAAAGGGCCTAAACTCGAATGCGACAAAGCCCCAGCCAAGTTTAGCTCCAGCGAAGGGCAAAAAAGCCAAGGGTGCAAAAACCAAGGGGGCATCCCAGCCGGCCCCAGTGGTCAACGAACCTCGTCCGCTGCCACCACCACCCAAATCCATGGACCAGCAATGGAGTAAAGTGGTGGGAAAAAACAAAAAGAGAGCGGCAAAACCACAGGAAGTACGCTCCCAACCACAAGGAAAGGTACAACAGCGATCCCAAGCACAGGCGGCCCGCAAACTGAGGCCACCCCGCTCTGCAGCGGTGGTAATATCGCTACAGCCAGAGGCCGAAGAAAAAGGCATCACGTACAAGAGCGTGCTTGCCGAAGCTAAGACGAAGGTGAAACTGGCTGAACTAGACATTCAGTCAGTGAAGTTTAAGGTCGCAGCGACCGGCGCACGACTCTTGGAAGTGCCAGGAGTCGCTAGCGGCCCGAAAGCTGATAAACTGGCGGAGAAGCTCAGCCAATTATTCAGCGCGGACGAGGTCCGAGTGTCTCGGCCCACTAAAAGAGTAGAGCTTCGATTATCCGGTCTAGACGATTCCGTCACAACGGAAGACATCGCGGCGGCAATCGCGCAAGCGGGAGGCTGCACAACCCAAGATGTCAAGGTAGGGGACATAAGAGCAGACCCCAGGGGCTTAGGTTCTGCTTGGGTCCGTTGCCCTGTTACTTCGGCAAAAGTAGTGGCTGAAGCGGGAAGGCTGCTGGTGGGTTGGGTTTCTGCGCAAGTGAAACTGCTCGAAGCCCGCCCACAGAGGTGTTTCCGTTGCATGGAAGCAGGTCATGTGAGGGCGAACTGTCAGTCGGAGATCGACAGATCAGACCTGTGCTACCGATGTAGCCAGCCAGGTCACAAAGCAAAGGATTGCTCAGCGACGCCACACTGCGCTGTTTGTGCGGCGCTGAATAAAGGAGCAGGACACAGAACGGGCAGCAAAAACTGCTCTGCCCCGCCCAAGAGAGCGAAAGCAAGGGCTCGTGATGGTCCCCGGACCTCCTCACAGCCTGCCCCCCCGACCAATCCTACCACAGTTGGGGTCCAGGAGGAGACGATAATGGAAACGAACTAATATGGCCACACTAGTTTTGCAGGCGAACCTTAACCACTGTGCCCGAGCGCAGGATCTCCTATTTCAAAGCATGGCACAGTGGTTAATCAACATTGCTGTAGTTGCAGAGCCATATTCTGTTCCTGCCCGAGCGGGATGGATTGGGGACCTCGACAAAACCGTTGCTCTTGTGTCAAGGACTAACACTGCCTCGTCGCCCTTCCTAAACATCATAAGGGGCCACGGTTTTGTAGCAGCCAAGTTTGACAAGATCGCGGTCTTAGGAGGCTACTTCTCGCCCAACAGAAGCCTGGCAGAGTTTGAGCAGTTCCTCGTTGAAGTAGGCGCAGTGGTCAGGCAACTGCACCCCACTCCTGTTTTAGTTGCCGGAGATCTAAATGCAAAGTCCGGGGCGTGGGGTTCTGCAGTGACGGATGCCCGCGGCCAATGTCTCGAAGAATGGGCAGAGACTTACGGCCTGGGGGTGCTGAACCGCGGAACAGCTCTAACCTGCGTACGACGAGATGGTGGCTCAATCGTGGACGTCACATTTGCAGATCCCACTCTGGCAAGGCGAGTCCAAAACTGGGAGGTGTTGGAGGACGTAGAAACCTTATCGGACCATAGGTACATAAGGTTCAGTTTAACTGCGTCCCCAACAATACCACAGCCCGCTGCAGTGGGAACCCAGGTAGTTGCCACTCCACGATGGGCGTTAAAACGCATGGACCGTGAGGTGCTCGAGGAGGCGGCAATTATTAAGTCCTGGCTATCTGTTCCTGATGGTCACCTAGACATTGAAGGCGAAGCGCAGTGGCTCAAAGAGGCTATGACTGACACTTGCGATGCGGCCATGCCACGTACTGGGCCCCGCCCACCACAACGCAAGGTCTACTGGTGGTCAGCTGAACTGGGTCAATTACGAGAGTCATGTGTTGCGGCGCGTCGTCAGTATACTCGAAGCCGTCGACGACAACAGCGTAATTTAGAGGAGGAGACACGCCTGTACGCAACATATAGAGACCTAGTTGGGTCTTTTCAGGCAGCCATTGGAAAAGCCAAAGATCTGGCCGAGGAGGAGATGCTGGAGAGTCTCAACAAAGACCCCTGGGGCAGGCCGTACAAGATGGTGAGGGGCAAGCTTCGACCGTGGGCCCCGCCACTGACGCAGACTCTCCAGCCGGCGCTCCTTGACCGAGTGGTGGATACACTCTTTCCAGAAAGAGGTGGTCACATCCCACCGCCAATGGCACCGCCTGAACATTGGGCCAACAATGAAGATGACGTTGCCACTGAAGTAACAGAGGGCGAATTAGGTGCGGCAGTGCTGCGCCTAAAACAAAAGAATACTGCACCGGGCCTCGACGGAATCCCGGGCCGGGCATGGGTTGTGGCGTTGGGACCTCTTGGCTCCCGAGTGAGGGCTCTCTTCACTGCCTGCTTTCAGCAGAGCCTAATCCCACGGGACTGGAAAGCGGGCAAGCTAGTCCTCATTCAGAAAGAGGGACGGCCGGTCGACTCACCTTCGGCATATCGGCCCATAGTGCTGCTTGACGAGGTCTGCAAGCTCTTCGAGCGTGTCATCTCTATGCGACTCGTCAAGCACCTAGAAAACATTGGGCCAAACCTGAGTAACAACCAGTTCGGCTTCCGTCGATGCCGATCAACGGTAGATGCCATCGCTCGGGTAAAAGCGCTAACTGAGGAGGCCGTGTCCCAAGGCGGGGTAGTCATTGCAGTATCGCTTGACATTTCCAATGCGTTTAACACCCTACCTTGGGGCTGTATCAAGGAGGCGCTCAGATACCATGCTGTGCCGCAATACCTGCGCCACATCTTAGACGCATATCTGGCAGAACGCGAGGTAAGATACCCAGCGCAAACCAGCTGGAGCAGTAAGCGTATGGCGTGCGGAGTTCCACAGGGGTCGGTTCTCGGGCCCCTCCTGTGGAACATAGGCTATGACTGGGTTCTGCGGGGCAGAAACTTATCGGGGGTCGAACTGACGTGCTACGCCGATGACACTCTCGTTACGGCCAAAGCTAGCACGTACAGGGAAGCCTCCATAATTGCGACGGCAGGAGTGGCCCAAGTGGTGGCCAGAATTAGGAAATTAGGGCTGGAGGTCGCCCTCCACAAATCTGAAGCCCTCTGTTTTCATGGGCCCCGAAAAGCACCTCCAGTTGGGGCCAATCTGGTGGTGGGTGGTGTTTCCATCGGAGTCAAGTCGACGATGAAATACCTGGGACTCGTCCTTGACAGCCGGTGGAACTTTAAAGAGCACTTCACGAGATTGGCCCCAAAACTATTGAGGGCAGCAGGTGCACTGAGTAGACTTCTCCCAAACACGACTGGACCAAAAATCGGCTGCCGTCGTCTCTATACGACGGTAGTAAGATCAATGGCTATGTACGGAGCACCCATTTGGAGTGACGCCCTGAGCGACCACAATAAGACCCTCCTACGAAGACCACAAAGGGTCATGGCCACTAGGGTTATAAGGGGGTACAGAACCATCTCCTACGAGGCGGCCTGCGCTTTAGCCGGCACCCCGCCATGGGAGCTGGATGCTGAAGCCCTCGCTAATATTTACAGGCGCATTGCGGACTGGCGAGCACGAGGCCAGGAACCCATGGCGGAGGAGGTGAAGCGCTGGAGAATAATTGCGCGAGACATAGTTGTTCGCAAGTGGAGTGAGCGGCTGGAGGCTCCCAGTGCTGGTCAGCTGACTATTCGTGCAATCCAGCCGATACTGACAGAATGGATAGGGAGGCAGCACGGAATAGTAACGTTCCACCTTGCACAGGTCCTCTCAGGCCATGGATGTTTCGGCAGATACCTGTGCAAGGTGTCTGCGAGGGAGCCGACACCGGCCTGCCATCACTGCGGTAGTGCGGAAGATACGGCGGCACACACACTAGAAGTGTGCCCAGCCTGGACTGACCAACGCGCCACACTTGTGGCCGTAGTGGGAAACGATCTCTCACTGTCTGCCTTGACAAAAGCCATGGTAGACAGTGAGAGGTCGTGGAAAGCGGTGGCGGCATTTAGTGAGGAAGTCCTTACTATAAAAGAAAAGGCGGAGCGCGACAGAGAGGACGATCCGGCCTCCCACGAAATGCGCCGCAAACGCGTAGGAAGACGGCGGCTGGCATACGACCGCCGACTTCCCCCATAAGGGCACCTGTAGGTGGCTGATACGGGGACATCAGTCGCCTACACAATGGTCCCAGAGGAGGAAAGCGTGTCCATATAGGCATGCCCAACAGACGGCCGGAGTTTAAACTCCTCAAGACGAGTCCGATGTCTGGACAGCCGCCAGCGAGGTCACGGAAGTGTTCTTCGGAGTTCCCGTGGCCTCGCCCAAATGCGGCGAGTCGGAAGACCGTGGGGTTTTAGTGGGTATACCAGGGTCTCATTAGCCCTGGGAGTCCCACATAACCACCCGGGTCCGTCCCCGCGCCCGGGTGGTATGCGTAACGCATTTCCCCACGTAAAAAAAAAAAAAAAAAAAGGTTAGGTTAGGTTGGGGTGCAGGGCTGGTTCCTCCTCGTGGTGCACCCTGGGAGGGGGAGGATAGCCGCACAGTTGCGCGCTTGCTATCCTCCCTCTGCGAATACCAGCCACAGGCGGTTGCGGTTGAGTCCAGTGGACTCCCGCGTGGGCTTCAATGCCGAGTCAAGGAGAAGGCCATTGGGCCTAGCGGTTGCGGCCGCGACGTGGAGGGCTTCATGCCGTTATTGTTGCATGAATGCGGAGGAACTGTGGGTTTTAGCGAACCCACGTAGGGGTGTCTACGCCAGCATCCCTCGAATCCCGCAACCCGCAGCACTCTCCCAACGACCCCCATCTCGGGCGTTATGGGGTACGGGAAGTGCTTGCGGCTCGGAGGGCTTGCCTTAGTTGGCCGGCCCGCGGGAAGGAAAACCCTATAAAACCCGACAGCGAAGTCGTTAAAACCTACAGATACCAGGCGACCTCTGTAGTATGTAGCCCGCTGTCCGGAATGGGCGTCACCCGGCAGTGCAACCATCGACCCATACTCGTGGGAACTGTTTTATGGCACCGATTACAAAAAAACAAACCAACGGCCCTTCTCAGGGCCAAAACGAAAACGGCTCTTCTCAGAGCCAAACAGAGGAGAGGAGGCAAGAGGAAAGGAGGAGTAAGGAGGAGACATCCCAAGAAGATGTCTCAGACAAAACGGAGGCACAATTTCAGCCGATTGTCAGGCTGGTTCGGCTGTCGGAGTCTGACTCCTCAACAGCCAGTATGGAGACTGTGGCCTCCGCTGGCGACTCCCCCTTCGGAAAACTATGGAGGAAAGGCGAGAAGAGAGCCGCTGAGGACGAAACATCCGGCTCAGAGAGTGATCGCGGAACCCGCAGTGATGGAACTCCACAAACCAAAAGCAAGTTCCTCAAAACCACACCGAAGCGGGGAAGAGGCCGCCCACCAACAACAGGCGAATATGTAGGCTTCGGCAAGTTCCACTCTGAGCTCGCCGCGGAAAAAGCTCGCGCGAGGAAGCTGGAAACTGAGAAAGCGCTGGCAGCTTTCCTTGTATCGGCGGAAGTGGCTGCAAAAGAAAGGTCGGAGCGAGTGACAAGCAGGAACCTACCCAGCTGCAGCCAAGAGTCACTACCGGCCACCGAAATCGAGGCTCATGTCGAGGACGCCCTAAAAGCGGTCTTACACGTGATGGACACATCGGGCCACCTTAAAGGCACTCACCAGAAGCTACTAAAGAGCTCTGTAGCTACAATCAGCAGTGCCTTCTCGGAGCTCAGGTCACGCACTGTGACGGAGGAGGTTGCCCGCCTGGAAGCGGCCAATGCACGACTTACTAGTCAGCTGTCGGAACTGCGCCTACAAGTCCAGGAGATACGCAGCAGTCAGGCAACAGTATCTTCTGAGCTGGACCTGAAGAAGATCATGGAGGACGCGCTCCACGTGAGCAGGGAGCAATTTAGCAATATGCTAAACTCCCGGCTGGACGGGATCGAAAACCGTCTTCTCCCGGAGCCACGGATGCGCCCACCACTAGCATCCGACCGACGGACATCGCAACTTCCCGGACCGAGCGCAAGGATATCAAGCTCAACGTCAGTGCAGCCCGAGCCTCTACCGGAAACCCCAAATGCGACCCCAACTGTCTTACCTGAAGGGAGCCAAGGCGGAAACCGTAAGACAAGAACACAGCGGCGTAAAAAATCCAGCCTAGCGGCCAAGGAGGCGGCCGCTGCCAGACAGGCACCTCAGGCTGAACCAATACTCTCCGCGTCTTGCCCTCCTGTGGGTAGTTGGAAAGACGCCGTAGGCCGGAAGGCTAAAACAGCAACCAAGGGGGCGGCATCTTCCACGGTGCAAAAGCCTAAACCAAAGGCCACGGTGGCAAGAAGGAAGCTCCAACCCCCGCGAACCGCCGCCGTCACACTGACGTTGAAGGCGGAAGCGGCCGAAAAAGGAGTAACATATGAGGCAATATTGGCTGAAGCCAAGAACAAAATTAAATTGGAGGATGTTGGGGTTGCTGCGGTCCGCTTCCGCACCACAGTAACGGGGGCGCGAATGCTTGAGCTGCCCCCTGACACGCCAAACGCAGATACGGCGGCGGATTCTCTCGCCACTAAGTTAAGGGAGGTGCTCGATGCCACCGTTGTTCAAATCCAACGACCGGTAAAGTGCGCGGAAATACGAGTCTCGGGACTCGATGACTCCGCAACAGCAGACGAAGTGGTGGCAGCAGTCGCCGCACAAGGGGGTTGCCCTATTGAAGTCATCAAGTCCGGCGTGATTTCTCGCAGTCAAAGCGGCACCGGGTCCATTTGGCTAAGTCTCCCAATAGCCGTGGCCAAGAGAACCGTGGAAATTGGCCGGATCAAAGTAGGATGGGTCTCGGCTAGGGTGGTACTTTTGGAATCAAAACCGCTAAGGTGCTACAGGTGCCTCGAGACCGGCCACGTAGGCGCCAAGTGCGACAAAGCGGTTGACCGTAGTAACCTGTGCTACCGCTGCGGGGAACCCGGGCACAAGTCGCGGGACTGCACTGCCGAGGCCTGCTGTGCGATTTGTAAGGCAGCCGGCAAGCCAACAAGCCATTCGATTGGCAGTAAAGCGTGCCCGAACCTCAAAGCTCGCCCTGGCAATAGGAAAGGTAAAAAGACGCCGGTAGGCCCAGCAGCCACCCCGTCTTCCCAGTCGGCGGAAAACATGGACATCGCCCAATAAAATGGCCTGCAAATGTCTCCAGGCGAATGTCAACCACTGCACCAGGGCCCAGGATCTCCTAGCCCAGACAATGGCTGAAAGTGGTATTAATGTGGCTATAGTTTCGGAACCCTACTACATCCCGAACCGAAACGACTGGGCAGGAGATCTTGACGAATCAGTCGCCATTGTAGTCCCCGGTGCAGCTGGGTCCCCGGCCATAGAGAAAATAGTGAAAGGCAAGGGGTTTGTTCTTGCAACCATAGGCGGAATGGCAGTCGTTGGTGTCTACATCTCACCAAACCGTCCCCTTGTAGATTTTGAGCGAGTCCTCTCTGAAGTAGAAGCCCTGATCAGGCGAACTTCCCCCATCCCCGTGTTAGTTGCGGGCGATTTCAACGCCAAATCAACGACATGGGGATCTCCCGCGACAGACGTCCGGGGGGAGGTCCTGGAGGAGTGGGCAATCACCCTGGGACTGACTGTCCTCAACACCGGGTCGGAGAGCACGTGCGTGAGGCAACAAGGCGAGTCCATAGTGGACATAACCTTTGCGTCCAACGCCTTAGCCCGCCGTGCTCAAAACTGGAGGGTAGAAGTTGGGGTAGAAACCTTATCGGACCACCGATATATAAGGTTCGATGTCGCTACCCCAACTGTTACACGTGCCGAGCAGCCGAGGAACCGACCCGCTGCAGGGGACAGTCGAAGATGGGTGATTAGTAAACTGGATAGGCAGCTCGCCAAAGAGGCGGCAATAGTCGAGGCCTGGGGGGCCAGTACCATTCCAGAGAGGCCAATACAGGTGGACCAAGAGGTGCAGAACCTGAATGACGCGCTGGGTCGTGTGTGCGATGCATCGATGCCTAGGGCCAAATCTCAGTTGCCAAAGCGTCGAGTGTACTGGTGGCGACCAGAACTCCGCGATCTGCGGAACGCTTGCGTGACCGCGCGCCGCCAGTTCACAAGATATAGGAGGAGGCAAACCAGAGACCAGACTGAAGAAGACGCCCTGTACAACACCTACAGGGCCGCTCGCAAAACTCTGGAGACGGCCATAGCGCAAGCTAAGGAGGCGGCCTGGGAGGAGTGGCTCGAGACCCTCAACAGGGACCCATGGGGCAGACCATATAAGACCGTGAGGCAAAAGCTCCGGCCTTGGGCCCCCCCATTGACAACTAGTCTCGAGCCAGAACTCGTAAACCGGGTCGTAGGCGCCCTCTTTCCCGAAAGAGATGAGTTTGCCCCACCAGCAATGGCACCTACAACTGGCCCACAGGTGATGGAAGCGGAGATACTGCCGGTGACCGAAGCCGAGCTCACCGCTGCAGCGTACAAACTCCGGTCCAAAAAGACGGCCCCCGGACCAGACGGCATCCCTGGACGTGCTCTAGCCATAGCGCTCAGTGAATTGGAGAAACGAGTCGGAGACCTTTTCACTGCCTGCATGACACAGGGGCGGTTCCCACAAAGGTGGAAAACAGGGAAGCTGGTGCTTCTCCGAAAGGAGGGGCGCCCCCCTGATCAGCCGTCGGCCTACCGCCCTATTGTGCTACTTGACGAGATGGGAAAGCTCTTTGAGCGTATAATCGCCACCCGTCTCGTCAGGAGCATGCAGCCGGGTTTGAGCGACTGCCAGTATGGCTTTCGACCTCTACGCTCGACGCTGGACGCAATTGCCAAAGTCAGAGACTTTGCGATGGAGGAAGTTTCCCAGGGTGGGGTTGTGATGTCTGTGTCGCTGGACATCTCTAACGCCTTCAACACCCTGCCCTGGGAGACAATAAAGGCGGCGCTGAAATACCACAACGTACCCAAATACCTGCAAGACCTCGTGGCAGACTACTTTGCCGGGCGCGTTGTGGTATTTCCAACAAAAACTGGGGTTGGCAGGCGGCAAATGTCGTGCGGTGTTCCACAGGGCTCGGTCTTGGGCCCTCTCCTGTGGAACATCGGTTACGACTGGGTCCTCCGCGGAGCCACCATACGAGGAATCAGCGTCACTTGCTACGCGGACGATACCCTCGTTTCGGCCCGAGGCAAGACGCATCGCGAGGCGGCATACATCGCGACAGCAGGGGTGGCACATGTGGTGCACCGCATCCGCGCTCTGGGCCTGGAGGTGGCTCTACATAAATCCGAGGCCCTAGTTTTCCATGGCCCTCGGAATGCACCACCGCCAGGGGCCGTTATCACTGTCGGAGGAACTCCCATCGCCGTCGGGTCGACGATGAAATACCTAGGACTCGTCCTCGACGGTCGATGGAAATTCGATGAACACTTCCAGCGCTTGGCCCCTAGGATAATGGCAACAGCTGGGGCACTCGGCAGGATCCTCCCGAATAAAGGAGGCCCGAGAGGAGCGAGCAGGCGCCTATACGTGGCAGTGGTACGCTCAATGGCGCTGTATGGAGCGCCAATATGGGCGGACAACCTGAGTGCTCGGAGCGCGGCCCAGCTGCGGAGGCCGCAACGGGCCATAGCACTCAGGGTGGCTCGAGCGTACCGCACCTGCTCATACGTAAGTGCCTGTCTGCTAGCCGGGTGCCCGCCTTGGGACCTTGAAGCAACAACGCTGGCAGAAGTGTACTGGAGGGTGAAAGAGGCCAGAGCGCGGGATAACCATCCAGCCCCGCGAGAGGTCAGGAAGTGGAGGGAGGAGGCCAGAAACAGCCTCTTCGAAAAGTGGGCCGAGAGACTGGAGATCCCGGGAGCTAGCCGGGAACTAGTAGACGCCGTTCAGCCCATCCTACAAAAATGGGTTGATCGGAAGCACGGCGCACCATCGTACCATCTCACGCAGATGCTCACGGGGCATGGTTGCTTCGGCAGGTACCTGTGTGAGGTGGTACGAAGAGAGGCAACTCCAAATTGCCATCATTGTGGAGGAGGGGCCGCGGACACAGCCTACCACACGCGCGCGGAGTGCCCTGCATGGGCGGAGCCCCGCGCTGCTCTGTCCGCGGTCGTAGGAAGAGACCTGTCTCTGCCGGCCTTGGTGAGGCGAATGGCAGAGGAAAAAGAGGCCTGGGAGG